>JOMC01000175.1:0-22906 GCA_000812125.1 Aspergillus ustus
AAAAAAAAAAAAAAGAAAGAATGGATTGCTATCCAGAATTCACAAAGGAACTAAATTAATTAATCCCCACAGGTTGACGTCTACTACATCCATGCACCTGACAGACGGATCCCGTTAGAAGACTTGCTCTCAGGTATAAACACCGTGTACGCCTCCGGCGGCTTCAACCGCCTGGGCCTGTCCAACTTCCTGCCCCACGAAGTCCTCGACGTCATCCGAATCTGCAAAGAGAAAGGCTACGTGCTGCCCACGGTCTACCAGGGAAACTACAACGCCGTCGCGCGACACTCGGAGTCGACGCTGCTGCCGATCCTGAGGGAGAATGGGATTGCGTACTACGCGTACTCGCCGATCGCGGGCGGGTTCCTTACCAAGGATGTCAGCGTGATTACCGCCGCCAGTGGCGAAGGGCGCTGGGACCCCAAGACGGCGACGGGAGGGATCTTCACTGCGCTTTATGGGAAGCCTGCGATGCTGGAGGGGTTGAGGCTGTGGGGGGAGATTGCGGCGGAGGCGGGGATCCCCAAGGCGGAGTTGGCGTATCGGTGGGTGGCGTTTCATTCCGTGTTGAGCGGGGAGTTGGGCGATGGGCTTATCTTTGGGGCGAGGAATGGGGACCAGCTAAAGGGGACGCTGGAGGGGTTGGGGAATGGGCCGTTGCCCGTGGAGGTCGTGGAGAGGATTGGGCGGGTCTGGGAGATTGTCAAGGAGGATGCGCCGGTGGATAATTTCAATCGGGATTGAGGGGAAATAGTAGGCTTATGATTTTGGGAGATTGTGCATGGACCGGCTTGTTTGTCATTATATAGATCAATTTTCTATCAATCTAGAATGTAATCCTATCTTGGACTTATTTAATGGGACAATCCTGTAGACGCTTCGAGCCGCACGCTTAGATAGAGCTAACTAACATTCTAAAATCTGCGTATATACAAACAAATATCAATGCGCCCCATACTTAAATTTTATCTTGAGCTAGACCATATTCAAAGCCCCTTCCAGGCATCTCTGACCCAAAGTCCCCATTTACATCCCCGCCCTCATCCCGATTCTCAGCACGCAAAGAAGCAAACCCGGTCAACCACTTGTAATACCTCCAACACTCACGCGTAAGAGGCAACTCTGCCGTATCCGTCGCGGTCAAAAGAGGCGGGGCTACCGCGACAAACGGAACTCGACTCGCATCGTCGTCACAGGCTGCTGCGGCTGTGAAGCCGATCCACAGGTACGCCTCGGGATCGTGCTGCTTCCAGGTGATCAAGTCTACATCGTGAAGGATAGAACCTAGTTCTTCAAGTGGTCCGCGTAAGCCTCTCAATGTAGGATCACTGGACGGACTGCGCTTCTCTTGGGATGGCGGTAGAGATCTGAATATGGACCAGAATATGCTGATCGCTAACCGGCAGCATTTGTTTATGATTTGGCCTGTCTTTTTAGTAGTTATTGACGGTAATTCTTCCTCTAATTCCGATTCTGGGCTTGGCTCTCGAGACTTGGTCCATATGGTTTCACCGTGCAGAGTGCAGAGGTTTATGACGGAGCCGTGGTCGAAGTTGACGATAAAACCAATCACACTCTGTAAAGCAGCCACAGTATCACTGGTCAGTAGGCTATTTCGGCCCTCTGAAACTCGTGCGATGGCCCTCCGGAGTAGACTCGAAGGCATGCAACCGGACTCGAATTTGAACGTGCCAATTTGTTGCGATGTGTTGGGTAGGACAAATGGAGGCTCTTCATTCACTGCCACTGAAAGGCCAAGGAGGACTCTAGCCAGAGGTTATTTCAAGCCCAGAATAGATAGGTATAGCTTACAAGTTGGCCAGGGCAGTTAGGGACTCAAACTCCGGACCTCGATGCTGATTCTTCGCGAGCATCTGTAGCACGCCGCTCTTGTGTATACGGGCAGACGCCGTATTATGTCCGCTCATCTGTCAGAGTCAGTAGCTGTAAGCTTATTACATCACTAAGTTGCTTCATACACTGTAGAAAGTCAAAATAATGGCAGATGCTACCATCTCATAGCTGATTTGTTCAGTCTTTTTCAATCGTTCGCGCAAGGTCTTCAATGCCTGCGACTGATGATATAATGTTTGGACGCTATGTTGTGTACCCTGGAGCCAGTCTCGGTGGGCCGATGCAGCGAAAAGAATTGCAAGGAATAGACAGGGATCTCCCAGAGCTCGACTGACCAACACGGTGAGGACGTGGGTCATGAGGCTGTTCTGGAGGACATACTGGGGAGGAAAGCAACAAGCCTCAGTGTCTTTCAATATGTTAGCAGCTCTCTCAAATGAAGTGCGACGTGATAAAACCTTACAATAGAATATCAATCTCGCAAAATGGTCACGCTCGGGTACTGGATATGGTGGTTTAAACTGCAGCATAGCGAGCGCCAGCGGAGAGGTCCTCACTTGCTGCATCAAGGATTGTCTCGTGTTCCACAGTTCTGGATCTTCAACAAAGGAAACATCATTGTCGCTAATTGATGCTGAACTATCTCGAAAGGGCCATGCGTGAGCCGACATGCTTTGACGGCGTTGTTGAAGCGCAAAATCTCTGTGGACCTCATAGTGGCAAGACGTATTTCGTCTATCGACAACGTTAGCATTCAACCAAAGCTCGCACCGAGTAAGAGGATGTGCCACCTTTTACATCGCAAACAAATCGGCAAGTCCTTGTTGCAGGCACGCTTCGCCTCCCGGCATCTTTGGCAATTGACGGAAGACTTTCCGGGCAGCGCACTGGGACCAGTTGGTCTGATTGGAGCAAACAGCATGTATTCAGCAGCTGAAAACGAGGACCACACTATGTATCCATTGTCGAAACTTAGGGGCCGATCGTTGAAGGGGCCCCTGTATACGCAGTGCTGGTTTGATTTCGACCTACATCCCATTACTCTATTGGTCTTTCGTCGAGGTATCGATGCAACATACCTAGCACACCTGGAACATCTGGGGAAAGCCTTATCGCAACCCCGCTTCTTTGTCGCACAGGAGAGACACGCATGCGGCATCTGGGCCGCCATTTTGTCGCAGCGGTGGTGTTAGGCATCCAGGGTGAAGTCGAAGTTCAGCTGGACCCTCGACGACGATCGGATTTAGCGCCTAATCTCCCTAATGATCCCTCGGCTTTCCCGTGTACAGGCTGAGTCATCAGATTTTACCAAGAGAGCCAAGAAGTTGCTGTCGAATGCCGTTGGCCAGGACCCTGGCAGTTGCCAGTCGCCGTTGAGATTGGTTGGTGGCGCTTAGTTTAGGGCTGTGCAGTGGTTGGCCTTTGATTGGCTGGCGCAATCGGCGTCGCGGGAAGGGCGTTGGCGCAGCTGAAATGCCTCAACCTGGGCTTGAAGGAGGATGGGATGGTCACCCTAGAAGATAGGATGGTTATGCGAAGGGTATCTCTTGGTTAAATAATCTCCCATCGCAAAGCCCCCCGCAACCGAGAAAGCCGCGAGGGGAAAGCGCCTCCCTCCACTCTCCCCCCACAGAAACACGATCTCCGCAACCTCCAAGTACAAGAAAGATATATATAGTCTTCAACCCAGCAGTCCAGTCTGCAATGACCAAGGATAACCCCGTAATAACAGTGGATACTCGCTTCAGGCAATGTCTGTGCCCCACACCCTCCATCGCACGCCTCAGCACAGGTCATCTGCTGTATGTGCGATTGCGTATAGGATGTTAAAGAATGTTATCGGGAGGGAAATAAGTTACCCGCTTTATGGCCGGGTATAGTATCGTCACAAGAATCACCATCGCGGTATACCAGAGCTTGGAGCATGAAACGCGAGAACGTCAAGCCGAGGTGCGCAAGCGACAGATACGCAACTTCAAACAAGGTAAATCGCAAATTCTGTCGCGTGGAAATCAAACCCCGAGCAATAGGACGGCCTTTGCACCTGGCAGTGACCCGGTCAAAGCCCTGGTCACGCAAGTCACTCCAGACGCAGCCGAACGAGGGATAGGCGTAGCTTGCCAGCATTAAGGCGGTTGAAAGCCGGAAAAGGGCGGATTTGTCCACTTCAGTATCGCGAGGGAGGATAAGATGCCTAGGACGGTGTGCTATGATTGTTAATGGGACCACGAAGAGGTTATGGATGCGTGTTGGCTCGGAGTCGGAGATGATGAATCCTGGGAGATAGGATGCCCACCCTAGGTGGATGGCTGGGATTTTGGAAGATGAGAGTTCGCTGTGGTTTGACATTTGCGTTGTGAGAGGCACACTCGAGTTGAGAAGAATACCTGTCAGCGAGTTAACTCTCCGTGACTTTTATATGTCGAGACAATGTCAAGACTGTCTACTTCCTTAGCGTCAGGGCCGCTATCATCTCATACATTCTGCATCCCGCTAGTACGTCAGCACCAGAACGCTAGTAGATTCAGCTTAACTATCACAAGTCCCACGTGTTTGGTTAGACCGTTAGATATGTCAAGTGCCGACGCATGGATGCCAGACTGCCGAAAGGGTACAATGGAGTGTAGTGCACTGGTTGGGGCAATAAAATCAACTTGTATTTGCGAGCAAACATTAGTTGCTAATCACGGACGAGTCAATTGGGACCGAAACAGTTTCAATATCTTCAGAAAAAGAAAGACACTCAACAAGAAAGGTTGTCTTCATTCAAACATGACACAAGCAAGCGACATCGAGCCAGCATTACACCTCCTACCCAGACAAGAGGACATACGCCTACAGGAGAAACGATATAAAGTGGAAGAAAGAAACATCCGGGGAATTTAGACAAAGAAAGAAGGGATGAAGAAAACAAGTCCGGGCGCACCCAATGCTGGATGAAGTAGGAATCAAAGAAATACAGGACCGTAGCGGTCGATCCAGACTCGAGACAGGGCACCTAGCCCATGGGTGGGAACGTTTGGTCATCAACGTCATTCGTCCGGCGTATGATCATAAGCCATGTGAGCAGTCTATACGTTCTTGTAGAGCAGCAGCGGCTCGCCAATGTTTTCGATCTCGGGGATTGTGCATTTTAGGTCAAAAGCTTTGGCCAGGACGATTTTGAAAATCTACGTAATGTCAGCATGGACGAGGATGAGTTGACAGGAAGAAAGCAGTCCTACCTTCTGCACATTGATGCTGTGACTAGTACTGCTGAAGATCAAACTGGCTTTCATAGCTTTTGCGAACCGTTTGGCCTGGCGGAGTTAGAGCGGAATTAGGGCAGATGGATTGCGGCGACGAGCTGCTCACCTGGATGGAAATCTCCTCTTGGTCCTCGCGAGGAAAGTTGACAAAATGATCGTATTTTGTACCAACAAGGAAGGGGATGGCAGTCTTGTTGAATCCTCGCCCTTGCCTGTACCACTCCTTGATGGAGTTTAAAGTACTTTTGCGTGTCAGGTCGAACATGAAGAGGATAGCGACCGCATCATTGCACACGAGCGGCAACATGTTGACAAACTCGCGCTGGCCACCCAGATCCCAGATTGAAAAAGTAATCTCCGTATTCCGAATCGAAATTGTTTTTTCCATAAAGTTGACGCCTTTATCATTAGCAAGGGACGACACCTTGATCAACGGAACCTACCCAGTGTCTGAATATAATCCTCGTCCCAGCTGCCCTCGACATATTTCACCATTAAACTAGTCTTTCCGATTTGCGCATCGCCGACCATGCCGACCTTGATCACCACACTGTTTTTCGAAGGCTGGGTGGGCTGCTTCTGGGTAACTGATAGCCCGGAGCTCGGTCTTGATGTGGCCGGCGGCTGTGAGTGAGTTTCGTGCGTAGGAGTGCTGTGATATTCATAATGAGCGCGCGAGTCGCTGCTGTAGCCGTTGTGATAGCTCGTGGGTGGGAGGGTAGATTCTTCTGGGGCGGAGGCTGGGATGATCGTAGGCTGCTCAGGCTCTGAGCTCTGCGAGATTTCATGCTGGTGGTGCTGGTCTTCATGTTGAGCATCTTGCCGATGCTCCTGGGGTTGCTCTGGCAGCTGATGCTGCTGAATGTCTTGTTGAAAGTGTTGCTGGTCTGGCTGAGGCGCCTGCTGTGTTTCCTGAACTTCGGGCGCAGGCGGCTCGGCGACCGGGGGGTGGGCGGGTTCCATGGCGATACGAACGAGGGAATATCAGAGCACAGCTCCTGATAAAAGAGAGACAGTCGAATCGAGCACAATAGGTAACAGAACAGGAGCGAATCGAGTTGGACGAGGCAGGAGGGGGAGAAGCCTGAGGTCAACAACAGCAACACAGCCAGCCGCAGCTCCAGCTGGACGATCGCCACTAGCCCGCGATAGGCTTAGTGCGGGCCACCCCAATTTTGCAGAGAAAAAAAGTTCCTGAACACCGACGAAACATCTCTCGACGTCTCCCATTGCCGTACGACTGGCTCGTCGCTGCTCATCCGGGTGGACCGAAACATTGTGAGAAAATGTCGAAACGAACTGCCGACGCCTCTGAAGACCAGGCCGCCGCCCTCAAGGCTGGCGAGCGCCCGGTCGCCGGTGCCCCTCCCGACGAGATGGGCGAGTTTGAGGACGAGTTCGAGGACGAGTTCGAGAGTGAGGACGAGATTCTGGAGGCTGGTGTGGACGGAAGACCAGACGCAGAGCGAGAGGAAGAGGAGAAGGGTAAGACACACGCGATTGCCTGTTATTACTTGGTCAAATTAACGTGTTTCAGCGGACGCGATGGAGGTAGACCAACAGACATTCATTCCCGGTCGGACGAAACTCGCGCCCGGAGAGGTCCTTTCCCCGGATCCTTCGACATACGATATGCTACATACCCTCAGCACACCTTGGCCATGCTTGTCCTTTGACATTGTCCGCGATAACCTCGGCGATAACCGAAAGACCTACCCTGCGACTGTATATGCGGTGGCCGGAACCCAGGCAGAGGGACGCCGAGCAAAGGAAAACGAGCTTATGGTTCTGAAACTGAGCGGCCTTGGCAAGATGGAGCGGGAGAACGAGACAGACTCGGAGAGCGATTCAGACGACGACGAGGGAGGTGAAGCCATCCTCGAGTCCAAGAGCATTCCGCTAGGCTCAACGGCCAACCGAATCCGCGCGCACCAGACCCCTTCGCCGACCGGAGATTCTACCCCTCAGACTATCACCGCCACTATGCTCGAAAATTCACAAGTCGTCATCCACGATGTCACCCCGCACCTCACCACCTTCGATGTTCCGGGCACTATGCTCCCTCCTTCCGCCTACAAGCCTCTGTCTACGCTCCGCATGCACAAGTCCGAGGGATACGCCCTCGACTGGTCTCCCCTTCAGCCGCTCGGTAAGCTGCTGACCGGTGACAACGACGGCTTGATCTACGTGACAACCCGCACTGAAGGCGGCGGCTGGGTCACAGACACACGCGCATTCACCGGACACAGCTCGTCAGTCGAGGAGATCCAATGGTCGCCGAACGAGAAGAACGTTTTCGCCTCAGCAAGCAGTGACGGCACGGTTAAAGTCTGGGATGTACGATCCAAGTCTCGCAAACCTGCCGTGGACGTGAAGATCTCCAACACCGACGTAAATGTGATGAGCTGGTCGAAGCAGACCTTCCACCTTCTCTCCACAGGCGCCGACGACGGACAATGGGCCGTTTGGGATCTGCGCCACTGGAAGCCGAACCCATCCGCACCCTCGGCACCAATCACCGCGACCCCCGTTGCCTCGTTCGACTTCCACAAGGAACCCATCACAAGTATCGAATGGCACCCGACAGACGACAGTGTCGTCGCCGTTGGATCCGCCGATAACACAGTCACCCTGTGGGATCTGGCAGTCGAGCTGGACGAGGAAGAGAGCCGCGAGGCTGGCCTCTCCGACGTGCCGCCGCAGCTGCTCTTCGTGCACTACATGGAGTCCGTCAAGGAAGTGCACTGGCAGGCTCAGATGCCGGGTACGCTGATGGCGACAGGAAGCAGTGGATTTGGGTATGTTTTCTGTTTTATCTACCTTATTATCGCTGCCTATGCTAACTGTTTCACAGCGTGTTCAAGACAATCAGCGTTTAGTAGATAAAAGTGCTCGAATAATGACCTTTATGTTTATATTTTCCCCTATTTTGGACACGTCCGCATCTATGCCTACATTTCATCGGTTTCTGTGTATAGACCATAGCCAATCACATCAACGAACAATACGACACTAGAGCATCGACATGGTATTCAAGTCTATCGTCTATCAAGTCATGACCAAACCAATCTAGCAACTCAGAACAAGCAAACAAACCACCCATTACTAACAAGGCTATCTAGCTGTTTCCTCTACTTGGCAATTCTATTCGCAAGGTGAGCGCCCAGAAGGAGCGCGGCGAATCTACTCAACCTTCTTAGGGAGAACCCAATGCAAAACCCCATCCTTCTTCCCACTGACATCCCCGACAACGGTGCACTCGCCCCACGTGCGGACGAGACTGCGCATGAACCCGGAGTCGTCGCGGTGGTACCTTTCGCCTAGCACGGGGATGATGGCGTTGGTCGCCTCCTCGGCGCGGTAGAACGGGATCCGCGAGAACAGGTGGTGCACGACGTGGTGGTCGATGATGTGGTGGAAGAAGTGGCGACCGATGAAGCCGAAGTCGCGGTCGACGGTGCTCAGGGCGCCGCGCGTAAAGGTCCAGCTTTCGTTGGTGTAGTGCGGGATGTCCTTGTGCGTGTGGTGGAGGTAGGTGATTGCGACTGTTCTCTTCGTTAGTGAGGGATTGGAGTAGAGTTTTGAGGTGGGTTACGTACCGAGCCAGTGGTGGACCCAGAGGTAAGGGACGAAGTAGATCAGAACAGTCTTAAGCAGACCGACGTGCTGACCGAGGTACCAGACTGCACCGGCCGTGAGGAGGAGACCGAGATCGGAGATAGCAATGAGATGGCGCTGCGACTCGGTCCACAGAGAGCCCGTGGGGTCAAAGTGGCTGTTGGTCTGGAGCCAGCCAGTGCGCTTGCCCTGGATTGGCTTGCTCTTGGGCCCGGAGGTGACATAGAAGAGGAGGTAAGTCTGCCAACCGGCAAGCTGGTGCGCGAGCAGGCTAACGAACGAGTAGATGGGGGTATCCTCGAGCATCTCGAGCCACTCGGGAAGGTGGCTGGTCTTGCTCGCCAGGTCCTTCTCCAACCAGGGGACGAACGCGGTGTCCTTCTCTGTGTTGTTGGTGTAGCGGTGGTGGCGTGCGTGCGTGATCTTCCACGAGAAGTAGGGGACCAGCAGGATTGAGTGCAGCGCCCAGCCGATAACGTCGTTGAGCGATTGGTACGGCGAGAAGGCGCCGTGGCCGCACTCGTGCGCGAGGATCCAAATGCCCGTGCCGACGCAGCCCTGCATGAAGCCGTAGGCGATCCAGGCGACGATGCGGAGGGGCAGCGACGGGAGGAGGTCGATTTGTAGGGCGAGGTAGAAGAGGATGCCGGCGTAGATGAAGTCGCGGACTACGTAGGCGCAGGAGATGAAGAGGGAGCGGTCGAAGCAATGGGAGGGGATAGCATCGCGGATTGTCTTGAGGGTGATTTCATCCTACGTGTGCTATGTTAGCCTTGTTGCGGAGGTTCTCAGCTGGAGCAGAAGAGGTACGCTACCTTTTCGTCTCCCTTGGTTAGGGATATAGTTTCACTCATGGCGGCGTGTATATGGAGCTCACTCTGAACAACTAAACATGGAAACAAACCAAAACTCTCAACCCCGACCAGAACAGGAGACAGCAAGCTATTTATCTGGTCTCCAGATTTTCGGCAGCAGAAAAAAAAAAATCCAAAACGCCCCGTTTCTTCGCGACTGTCTACAAACGCGGATAACCCTAATCTCCCTTTGGCTGGCAGCTAACTCAGAGCATGCTAGCCTACCAATAATAGCACAAGCGATCCTTTCCCTCCTGAGCCGAGACACAGCGAAGGGTTTGGCTGTGGAGCCAACGTTGGCTTTGGCAGCGGTCTGATAGGTGCGTGCCTAGCCTCCTTAAACGGTCCCGTGGAAGACTCCGTTGACATCCAAACTTTTGGGCTGTGGAAAAATTCTCACATGTTTTGGAATTGTCTGGGCATTATTGCCCCTTTTTTTTCTTGGAAGCTCTGGATCGGGAGCGTCTTCGGAGTGAGCTGTTTGTCCCCGGTTGTCGGGACTCTACGGAGGAGTTGCGATGAATTCGTATTCGGAGCACCGGAGAGAGTTGAGGCTCATTAGTCGGTAGAATGTCATTTCGGCATGTTGCGTCTGGCAGATCAGAAATAAACATTCCAGCCAGGCGATTGGCGTGCTGACATGCGTGCGAAGCAACAATCGGCACAAGGCGCCTTGACACATTGTCACTTCAGCTGACGTCTGCCCGCTGTCGACAAGGAGCTCTCGATCCCATTTGTGCGCATGTTGACGCGTTTGTCGACGCGGCCGATGTTGACCTCGACCTGGACCCCAGATGGAGAAGAATCGATTTTGCAGCCGATGCATAACTATGCACAACATGATGACATAAGTTATATATATATGCATGTACAACTCATTGCTGGACACTGTCATTCCAGGACCACTCATCCATGGGTTGCGAATGTGACTACTGGCTCAGATCAAGACATATCACATCGAGAATATGACCACGCATCTAGTGAAGAAGTGACCCTTGTGGCTGTTGCCAGACCGGGATCTCCACAGCACCCCTCATAACCAATCCCAACGAGGTCGCCGAAGGAAGCGCAGTGGCAATTCATATTCGTGGGATGCCTTACAAATGGCTTGTGTGAAAGCTCTCCCATGTTGCAATTGACACCGCTGTGATATATGCCGGGTGAAAGCAAACCTAGCAACGGTAAGATGCGGAAGGCAGGCAGGCGGGAAACCACATACCTTGAACTGGTCAAAACAAGGTCTGCGATGGTCTTGTAACATTGCCTCTCTTGAGCTGTCTTGGGCGATGGGCCACTGTATGCCCATGATGCAGGATCATGGCGTCGGTCACCAGGTTCGTTCTGTACGAACAGTGGCAAAAAAGATGTTGAGCTGGGCGCCCTACCCGGGTAATCAGCTCGCGCGTTCCTTCCTTTAAAAGCTACAACCGTCCGCCTGAAGATTACTGAGCTCCTAGATTTAGCATCCACCATCCTTGAGCCTGATCTTCACTTCCTGCACTACGGCTAACAACTAGGTTCAAAAATGGAGGCTGGCGACGAAGTACTATACCATGCGTGCCATTCTCTAGGCAAATTCTTACCACCCGGATCTGTTATCGATCAGCTACGGTGCATCTGAACGCCGGTTTCTGTCACTAGCATGTCTGAAACTGAAAATCCTTATGCTTCAAGGCCTACCAATGGAGGTCACCAACGCCATGGCATCATTTATCAATGACATCGTGAGGGACATGCCCTTTCGCCCGACAAATGAAACTGCACCCGTCACTAATCCTGCCGGACCTAAACCCGCTTTTTCTGTCATTCACCAATATCGAGTATGGGATTTTTACGGATGTTGACTCTGTCATTTGATGCCCTGGAATATTCTTCGTCCTGTACCGAGAAACGGGCGGAGTCGGCCAGCCACAAGCTCTGGACTGCTGCAAGTCCTTACGTTCGCTGGATAGATGAACGCAGCCCAGGCGCTTGCCAGGCTTATTCACATGCGTCTCTTCGGTGAGCGCAGAGTGTTGCATCTACTGTCATCCGTCTTGTTGTTACAGCTACATTATCATGATCCTGCTCCGGACGCTCCCGGTGTGGGACCCTACAAGTTGCTGTGGATGCACTCCCACTCAGGAGGAATCGTCTCGTTGACGAACTCAGTCCACTTCAGACGGCACGGCCGTGTTGTCTGGAAGTATCGGAGGGAAAGCATGCAACCAATCGCCCAGCAGTTCGAAACACACCTCGTCCACCGCCATTGATGAAGCAGAGTTTTTTATTTTCCCTTAGCCACGAATGCCGCTGGTCTATGATAGGTGAGTGAACCATCTGTTTATCGCGTTGGCGCGATCCTGTGTGCAGTTCTTGTCACATTCCCGGCTCCACGGACGAAAAGTACCGTCCGAGACTCTCTTCGAGTCTTTTTCTCCCTCGCCTAGAGCGGCATTGCGCAGATATCTTCCTTCGACCTTGGCTCCTCGCAGCAGATCGAGCTACCTGCGCGAAAAACGAGCCGACGAGGATCGTTTTTGGCTTTCTCCTCGAGGGTTTAAGATCGGCAGTGACAAAACTGCAATGATGTATAGTACTGCCGTCGCAATAAGCAGGATAGGCAATAGTAAGCCGCCTTCTGATCTCCTATGGCAGGTGCTGGTCCGACGAGGCTGGTATAAGCACGTTCGAGAAGCTCGCGGAGATGCCGCGAGGATCGGCTTGGATGGATGCAGTTGGCTAGGATTCGTGCAGAGACTAGCGGACGAGGGCTCGGCATACTGATAGTCTTGTAATCTATTGCTGTGTCACTAACCACCCTGGCGGATCCTATAGCAAACGATAGGAACGACAAACTGCAACATGATTGCTGACGGTCAGCCACACTGCTTAAACTACACCATTCTTGGCGTCCACAGGTCACGTTCATCTACCTCTCATTGGGTAATTCGAGTTATCCGCTACTAATGGCTTCAGATGGCTCAGCACAGGAGCTGGCACCCAATAAAGTCAGGGCTTGCTTAGTTGACCCAGAGTCTGGCGGGGGGTTGAAACGCCATACGTCATGCGAACTCTAAAACGGATGGACTCAGTGCTCACCTAGACCAAGCTAGATATTTGGCGTTGAAAGTGGTCGCGCTGTCATCTTCCTGCCGAGCGCCAAGGCGTATTGATTGACCAGGGTCATGTCGGTGCTAACCCTAACTGGAACACTGTTGGGGAAAGCTGATTGGCTGCCTGACTAATAAGGTCAGCCAAGTGACAGCTTGATCCACATGTATGCAGCGTACGGGCATGAAGCATAGATACAGTTACCTCGAACGGTCCTCCCTGTGAGCTGTCTTGGATTTAATTAGAATCCCAGCGTTTCAAATCATGGTTCGGGTGCGGACGGTCCAGATGATGGTTCGGACATGGTCCATATTGGGCAAGTATACTGTTTGTCCGCAGAAATCTCAACCTCTGCTTGCATCTAGATGCATGTTTAGAGCCAGGTCAGGGGACGAATCGGTAGAACTGCGGATTAGGGGGTTTTGCGTGATATCACCATTTTCACGTATCTTGACCGAATCCCTCGTGGACTCCCAGCCCGAGATATAGCCTACCGTTAAAAGGCTATTGAGTTTGTGCGGCGCCTAGTTCATGGGTCTAAGTATAACAAGCATTGGTGGCAAGATCGCGCCTCAGAGATCTCTCTTCACCTTTTATCAGAGCTCGATCCTGAGAGTTCATCACTTACTTGGTGGGGACATCGTGATGCTGTGCGGCTGTTTTCCAAGGAGGAGCTGTATTGGCTCCGGAATTGCAATACCCCTCACCGTTGGTCACGCCAATGCCAGCTAGTATCGCTTTAGCCTGTAGCAACCCCTATCGGCGGGGCCAGGCGCAGACAAGACCCTGACGGCTGTCGCAAACGCCTCGATCCTTCAATAAGACGCCAGCAAACCCCTCCCTAATAAGGACTAGCAGCTCCGAGAGGTCTCTGGAAGGATTTTGAGTCTGGAATAATGAGCCCGTGTTTTGGCTATTTAAAGCGGCCAAATTCCCAGCGACGATGCTTCCGTGACGAACGGCGGAGTTGATTTTTCTTTTGCTTTTCCTTTCCTGCTCCAGAAATCACACCGACATTCATCTACAATGTACTGCCACACAGCTCACGGCGCATCCTCCTTCGCCGTCGGAGGCCTTACGCTGGAGTCGCTTGAAGAAAGCGCTGGGCGCCATGCACACTGGGATGACAGTGCAGTTCACCTCATAGGCGACCTCCCGCTCCTCTCGCCCATCTCTCCTACCATTCGCGGCCCAGACGACATCATGTCCTTCTCTTCCGGATCTACAACTTCGACCTCTTCTCCTCACATGTCCGACCTCTGCGTTCAAGACTCCCAGTCCGCGACTGCAGAACCAGGCGACGGCCCCGATGACGAGTGCAAGGGACAGCCTACTAAGGTAGATGACCCCGCCACCTCCTCCCCCGCATCGAGCAAATAAACTAAGCAAGAAAACGTAATAATTCGCAGATCAAAACCCGCCGCACGCAGAACCGGCAAGCGCAGCGACGCTTCCGCGAACGCAAAGAGCAACAAAAGACCGCGCTGCTCACCAAGCTCGAAGAGCTGCAATCCGCACACGATGAAATGGCCAAGCTGGTCACCACCTTGAAACAAGAGAACCGCAGTCTCGAAACCGACAAGACCCGTCTCACCCGCGAGGTCGACCTCCTCCGCCGATGGCGCCGCAAGCTGCTCAGCCTGATGGCTGATCTTGTCCGGCAGGATGAGACGGGGGCCGGCGGTGGCGACAATGGGAGTAGCAATGGGAGTGGGAATGACCTTCTCACTACCATTGCGAAGAGCTGCTCGGATACGTGTTGGAGAAGGGGGCTCGAGTATTCGAGGCTGCTGATTACCATGCAGACGCTGCTGTCCCTATTTGAGGAGCTGCAGATTGCGCCGGATGGGGTTGGGGTTGGGGGGTGATTGATTGGACATCTAATTCCTGGTTCTGCTAATGATAATGCCTTTGCCTTTTTCTTCTTTAATTTTTTTTTCCCTTCTTTTTTCCCTTCTCATCATAATATAGAACGCGGCGTTATTAGTAAAAAAGGAATTACCACGGAATTCTAGCTCCAGATAATCTGCTCTCTTTTCTTCTACATCCTCCTCCTCGAATCCTTCCACCAAACCCCTTGGCTATAGATACCTCCCTCCGAACCTCCATACACCAGCCACAACCACCTGCTCCAAAGTTCGATGTTACATCAAAAAACAAAGAGACGTTGCAGCCTCAGCTCGAGAGTCGATGTCACCAAAGCTTGGCGCAACGCCCCCGCAGCCTAGCGGGCTAGAGTGCCTGGCACTTTATGTAACCAGTGATATTTGCTGAACGCGCAATCATTTCTGCTGACAGAGCAGATTGGTCATCCATGCCCAGGCAGATGACTATGCAACTGTACAGAGATGCATTTTTCTGAGAGTTTCTTACGTTTTGTACAGGCGATTGGTGAGCCGCGAGGGGGTTGGTTTGTCAGGGATTAGTCAGTGGGGCTGAGTAGAAACTATTGCGGTGTTCAACGCATTCTATGGAGGGGATGAGGCCCGGAGTATCTATATACTAGTAGCTGGGGGCAGGTTGTATTGGCGTGAGCAGATTAATCAGACCGCCAGTGTAGATCTTACATACTTGTACATACATTTGTTGAACTATTAGAACGAGGAGTGGGAGGGTGACATTGATATAATAATATCGTCTTTGCACACTTTGTGTACATATCAATCAGCTTATCAACCGGCAATCAATAGATTGATCAGATTCGTGAACACCTACAAGTGCTCTCTCAGGCGAGCTCCCAGTATGTAACTCACCGGAAACTGGCTGCCTAAAGTCGTCGTACTTTTCTTCCCTTGCCTTTTACAACTAGAATGTGAGGACCTGTGAAATCGACGCCGAAAATGACAGCTACTGAGGCCAGAAACGGCCGCATTTCCACCCATAACTCTCAAAGCGGTGAGCCACCGTTTTAGCCTCCCCGTGTGTTTCACACCACTATTCTGCACCCGCCAAGCGTTCTAGTCCCTTCCTGGGCTGATGTTGAATGAACGCTGAACGCTCGACCTCAGCGAGCTTCAGTCCCCCTCAACTCACGACCAAATCGGCGCTGAAAATATGGCCTCCTTCGCGGCCAGATCCAGCTGTCCTAGAGCCGGCCGGCCTGGTCCAGCGCTCTATAAAATGCTATCTTTTCCCTGCTTCTTCGTTCCTCCATTCCGATCTCCAACATCCCATCCTCCCCTGCATTAACAAATCTCGGCCCAATCCTGAAGCTAGCCATTCTCTTGACCCCTCTCTCCAATATTTCTATCTTACTGCCTCCATGGCACCTCCTCCTTGCCCCCCCGCTCAACCCGGCGAACACCAATTCTGGACCGATCCAATTCTCTGCGAGGAGACTCGTGCTAGACTGGAACATTTCCGCAGCCTTGGATGGCTCCCCCCAAACTTCAAGCCCAAGACCCTGGAAGGTCTTGCTGTTGTCGAACGATATTGGCGGAAGTAGGTATGCTATTGGATATCAATTCAATGGCAGAGAACTAACGTCCAATAGGTATTGCATCCAATTAAACGAGGACTACGTCGAGTACCTGCTCTTGGAGGATCAAGCCATCTATATGAACTTCTTCGATTGGATGTCCAAGACTTCGCGGAAGAAGCTCCTTCAGTCATATGATGAATATTGGCGACGCCTTTGTCAATACTTCGGTCTATTCGCGCGACGCCGTGTGAATGGTAATGTTCACGAACAGATGCGACGGGTACGCTAGGTTTCCTCGGACTCCACAGATAGAGGACTAATATGGAAAATAGTTCCTCGAACATGTACTCCCTGCTGAGCGCAAAGTATCTAGACGAACAAAGAACAAGAATACACTGGACGTGGATGTCTTCTGTGTCACCTACCGCCATCATTGGGTATATTCGAAGCATTTCCGCCACGGGAGTATGATCATTCAATTTGCCACGATCCAGCTCTGGTCCGCCATTACCGGAACTCGACCAGGCGTGCTTCTCCCGCAGAAAGCGTCTCTAACAGGCATGCCGCTGGGCAAACGCAAAGGAGACAAGGCTTTCCAGAGCGACCTCCCTAAATATGTATCGACAGATGACCTTCCAGCATCAGTCTGCTACCGCGATATCGAGCTCTTTTATCTCAAGGACCCAGATAGTAAGCGCGATGTTCTGTGTGCCATCATCGAGTTCCGCAATCTCAAAGGTCGGCCAGAAGGCGCTGATGGGTAAGGGCATCTTCATCCAGCATTGCAAACACATCTAATCCTACTTTTTTCCCCTCATAGAACAAAATACTTCATGCACGGCGATTACCAACTAGCATACTGCCCAATCAACCAGATCGTCTTATTAGCCTTCCGCGATGGGGCTTTTCTCAATACGGCACTAACCCCAGAGCTCATCTGGCGCCTCCGGGTTCCAAAGCGCAGTCAATCTCTTCCCCTCCGATGGAAGCCGGAGAAGCTGGACACTCCTCTTCTTCGGCGTCTTGAGCGCACGACATATGGCTACGAACTTCATAAGTCTTTATCAATGACATACGATTCCAGTCGACAAGCACTCCAAGAGCTGGGCCGGGATGCAAGGTTCGAGGATGATATTGGCCATTATAACTACCGTAGGTGGACTGCAAATGAAGTTAACCGTACGTTCCCCGCGATTAGACTCGTTCTGGAGGAGACTCCATCTGCATCAGGACAGACTACTTCTCATATATAATATCTAACGGCTGATCACAGGGAACTTTACCAGCCAGGAGCGGCAGAGGGTTCTAGGCCAATCCGGTGACGCGGTTTTTGAAAAGCACTACCAATCACAGTTTATCAATCGTGATCTTCAGCATGTGGTCCTACTCCGACCGTCTCAGGAAGGTCTCCTCCGGGTTGCCGGAAGCATGCTCAGGAAGAGGGACCCTCGAGCTCCGTCCGATCTTACAGATGCGCAAAAACGCTCTATTCGCCAAAACCCTGAAGTCCTTGAGCTTAGACGGGAAAAGAGAGAGCTGATGGAGGAGATGCGATCCCTGGCTGGCACGATAGGAAAAGCCCGAGAGCAATTCCCTCACCTCTATCAAAGACATGAAGATGTCAAGAAGGAGCTCTCCCAGCTAAGGAAAACCCTGGCAAACAACACGCGACAGACAGCTCGAAAGGAATATTTCCACACCGCACCTGTGCTTGAAGTCGACAGGCAGATTAAGCAACTGCTCGGCCAGTCTGACGTTGACTAATCTGATGCCGGCAGCTCCGAGGACGAGGATTGGGAGCTCCCAACCCCGGATTACGTGTTTCCCGAGCGGGTGCGACTCGTGGAGAATTTCTACGGGCCAGAAGCAGAGAACTTTGACGAGGACAGGCTACTTGCACGGCGCATTCAGGTTACCAAGGACATGGTCGCCCTCTCGCAGCTCTGCGAGCCAAACCGGCGAGGCAACCGAATCAACTGGGATGTCGAGGACGATGAAATTGAGAAGTCGGAAGAACCCTTGCCTGCTGAAGAGGAGTCATTGGAATGTCCTACGGATATTTGCATTATCTGTTGCGGTCAATCTCGACTTTCATCGTCTAATCCTCCTCCACACAAATTCCCCGCCAAGCGGCAAGATTCAGTCCGTCGTCATCTCATTGATTCTCATCTCGCCCATGCGCATGACGGAATTAGCTGCACGTGGCCAGCGTGCCATGGCATCGCTAAGTTCACTAAAGTCACTGAATTTTTAGCGCATGCTGTGACTGTGCATGCGTATGACATCAACATTAAGCTGCATCATCTCCCAATAAAACCATGCCTTACTTGCAGCGATACTTCATCCGTGGACAGTACAGTGGAATCTGTAGAATCTGGTGGTCGTTCGGGCACTGATACTCCCGCTTCTTCCGTGGGTCCCGAGATGGCGAACATCGACCCGCGCTTGTTGGAGCCCGACAAACCCCAAGTTACAGACCCTCTACTGCGTCGCTCAAAGAGATTGCGGCTTCGATGAGAGTGTGGAAGGATGCTAGTTTTGTTTTGAGGGCACATTTTTTGATACAGTATCTGCCCGGATAGCTAGTCTTATATACTTTCCAGAGGCACTCGATATGCCTTGGGCCTAACTCGTAAATATTGTATACAAGCTATCTACAGTATCACAAGATACTTAAGCCACTAAAGTATGATGGCCTTGTGCCATCAACATCCACAACAACGCTCAGCTAACACATCCCATTGCCAGTGGCTCAACACGAGTGGCTGAAAATGATGACCATATTTTCGCGTCGGTCTGGACCTCAACGCAGCAGCCTTGTATCCAGTTAATTCCCGAGGCTCCAGGTTCCAGTAAAATGGGCTCTTGTTGGTCGCGAGTCTGTTTGGCTGAGAATGGAATTGATCGCCGAAGAACTAGCGCCTTATGATGACTGTGTCGGACAAGTACTGCAGAGCACTTCAGCGAAATTTAAACTTTTTCGGTTTGGCGATAATAACCGGAGACGGCCAAGAAATGTTCAGGGCAGCTAGAAGGCTCACCCTACCCGCGCAAAGGTACGAGCGAAGGCCGACCGACGAGGTAATCATGATATGGACCCTGCCACGGAAGTAGGGTTTTCGTACTCGCAAATCAGGGCAATCATAAAGCAATCGCCTGACCGGAGATCACACGGACTTCTTTGTCCAGGTTTGGGAGCCCGAGCGCTATCACTATGACAGCGAAACTATCGAGTCTCTTATCGAGCAAATTGCTGGCTGTTTTGCACTCGCCATGCCTCGTCCATCCGTCAACGTTTCTCCACCAAAACTTTAAAGGGCCAATTACTAGGTCTGTGAATACTCGATGACTATGCAAATTAACCTGTATATGATCTAAGAAACAATATCCTACGCCCTCAAGGAAGTCAAGCAGCTAGGCTGGGCATCGGGATAACAGACAAACGTTTGAGGGCTCTAATAGCCTTTGCACCTAGTCTTGCCTTCGCTGCTCTGCCTCGCTCATCTAATCCATCCACATCTTTGCTAACTAGTGCCTTATAATCTGGTTAGCCATATTTCTTTGTATAAAACGCAATGATGTATATAATGGACTCACCACATCTTCATGCCAGCGCTGCAACATTGTGCTCAGATCATGAGGATCATTGAAGGCTTTAACAGTCGAGTCCAGGTACGTGTCAAATAGATTCCACTCTTCCGTGTCATCAGGTCCGTCACTCTCATATGGGGCAAGAGTAACAAGAAGATTGTGGTACTCATCATGAGGCAATCCGGTCGGCTTCATATGCTGCTTATACTTCGAGGAACCCGCGTTGCGCAGCAGGGCTAGGAAGTCTGCATAAACACGTTTCTCTTCTTCAGATTCATCAGAGACCCCATTGCGTTTATCAATCCATTTCCCATGGGTCACTTTCCATTCGAGGACCAACCGTTCAACTCCGCCGGGTACCAGATAATTTCCGTCTAGCACACTACCCGCATTTATCCCTCGAAGTTTCCACGTTTGTCGCGTCAAGGGTTGGATTCGATCTAGGAAGTCTGCATGTGTGAAATCGGCGAGTTTCTCGAAGCAGTGGATGTGGTAGAGGCCTGCAAATAAATTTGTAATATGATAAATATCATATCTCATAGAGGAAGATAAATAAAACATGCCCGAGGGGATTCGTGACTTACTGGCTGATGATTTGGACCAACCACCGTAAATCATTGCCGGGTTCATAGCGAGACGTAGTTCGCCAGGCATGATATTCTCATCGCAAGTGGGAAGTTTACACTTGGCTCCCCTTCTAGAGTCCGGTGCCATTTCGATGAAGAATAACGGCTGAATCTGCGGAGGGGAATCGGCCGGAGGATCACCGGGGTTTGGTCCAAGGCCAAGGTGTTGACGAAGGAGCTTTCTCTCTATTTCCAATGGATCTGGCTTCGCATTCGGTGGGAAGGACATGTTGATGCTCTTGATATCTTCTTCAAAAGCTCCTTTGGAAAGAATGGGATCTAACTATGATAGGTTGCGTGATAAGGGAAAAGGTAAGATTATAAAAACAGTAGTACAAGATAACTTATGGAGGGGAAAAGCGGATGAGAAAGAGACGGTTGAAGCAGTGAGCGCTGAGCGACGTTGTAGCAGAGGATTAGCGCCTTCAGCGAGGCGACCGGCTTCAACTTACATCTCCATTGGTTATCATCTGAACCCCCCTCTAACTTCAGCGCATCGATTCCATCCGCCGACCTGAGACATCAAGGAAATCGGAAAGAAGGCTGCAACTAGCGTTCGTAGCAGGAGTCTCCTTTCTAGTCCAGTGCAGTAGATATGTGCTCCGCCTGTACATATCCACAGAGCTTTCCTGGTCTCTCCTAAGCAGATCCCGAATACGTAAGGCGGAATGTCTTCAGTCGTACTAACCAAACTAATTCCTCCCTCAGCGTCCGGAAATAGAAAGCTAATAGTACAGCCCAAAGGCAGTTAAATATGTTTAAGAACTTCACCTCGGGCAGAAGCTCCCACATTTTAATTTAGAGAACACAAGCAAATTTAAACAACAGTCAGGTCTGCGACAGGCAACTTCGAGGTCCGTGGACGAAATTCGTCGCCTGGAAATCATCCACGAAGACCTCAGGCCGGAGAATATTCAGTGGAGTGCTGGACAGCTCTTGCAAGAATTTTGTCAGTGTCGCCCAAACATTGTGAATCACCGTTAATCATGGCGTTCACTAAAACAGGCTCTTATCGAGTCTGTTTGGCTGAGAATTGATCGCCGCGAGTGCTTGAAGGACTAGCGCCTTCAGCGCGACCCTGGCTACGTCTGATTGGTTTACAGTGGATCCCCCGCTTCACCTCAGCGCTTCGGCCTCTCCCGCTGCCAAGGAACTGATGTTCCTTGAGACACCTTGTCCTGGAAATGGCATGATCTAGGACAGTGTTCCTGGTATCAACGGATTCCTGGGATAAAAGGTACCAGGTATTACGACTGGATCCAAAGCGGGTTTTATTGTCGAAGCAATCGGGGATGATGTTGAGTGTTTGTCGGAACAATATGGTTCACGTAAGGTGAAGTCTCATGTTGGAATGTTGATGTAGTTCAAAGAGAGGAACAGGTAAGCTGATCTCGTAAAACTAGCAATTATCTTAAAGTATTACATAGCCTCAAAGCTATTTAGGAGCACAATAGTGCTTCTCAAGATCAAGGTCGAGGGAGTTCGCCCAAATATAGCGTATTCCACCACGCCTCGGAAATACTCTTGGGTGAAGAAGCGTCGCTCTGAAACCGCAAAAGCGGCATCACAGCAGAAAAGTAGACGGAAGAATACTATCTTTAAGAGAGCGGCGGAATATAGCCTGGAATACAAGGCTGATACCCTGGTGGCTATCCAGATCAGAAAGACTGGCGAAATCTATGTCTTTGATTCCACTGGAGGAAGATGGCTTGGGACACTATCGAGATTAGTATTTTGCACCGAGGTTTGGTAGTTCACTAGATAACCACGCTGACGTACTGTAACAGGATGAATGTTACCCTCGTCCAACCCCGGTGACTATGGAGGATATCTTCCCTGGGATCTAAAGCGAGGATGAGAGAATGCTGATGGCGACAAGCAGGAAGAAGGCCGAATCATTTTGAATAAATCTTGCCCAATGATGCTCTATTATGTTCTTACGTGATCCGCTTGCTCTTAAACACGTAAAGGAAAACGAGCTCTATCTTTGCTTAGATTAAAATAACTCGTCTGACCTTGCAATAATTGCGCAATCATTTGGTTTCGCGTGGTCTGGATCTTGAGATAATTGCAACTTTCTATCTTCCCACCTTATAATATTTTATTCGCTGTGAACATGGAATGTCCAAAAGAACAAGTTTCTTAGTGCCAGAGTTCAGCAGGACAGGGTCCCCAGCGGCAAATACTTACTGTTTGGAAATGTGATCTGAGAGGTGCTTATTGCGGGGACTCTGTTCTCTCACTATAACAGAAATCTGTACCTCCTTTGGAACAGAATGACAGGTCTGCCTCTGTTAGTATCCGCGTGTTGCAGAACTCATGGGCTAATGTTAGGTGCGGCGTATTATCCTTGCATGTTGGACAAATGAATAGGTTATCTTTAGCACACCCAGCTTGTTTAAATAGGTTCACATAGAGGGCACAAATCGCGCAGAAGGACGGCTTGCTGATTGGTCGGAAGAGGAAGGCGCCTTGGTTACAGGAAACTCTATTTTACCAGGCGGCATAATACATCACATGCTTTACCGAATCAGGATGTATTTAGGACGCAAAAACAACTCAGGATCAAATATTAAAGCCATTGATATCTAACAGGACGGC
>JOMC01000176.1:0-32856 GCA_000812125.1 Aspergillus ustus
CCCCCGCCTCTTCTCCCCTGCCCCGACCGCGCCCCCAACCATTGATCTCACAACATCGAGGTTTGTCAGTGCGGGCATTCGCCACTCAGTACCGAGACGGGCCAATGCATTAGCGCGATAAACGCGTCATGCCCAGAGGCCTTGAAAAGCGCATCAATCTTAATGATATCCTCATCGAACGCGCCATTGAGAAACCAGGTAGCTTCGAAAAGCGATAAAGTCAGATAGAAATGGGCAAGGATCACGAGTGATGCGTTGGGCCTCACATCAATCCCGCCGCCTCCGAGGCTGTCAAGGAACTCGTCCGAGAGCGCCTGCGGCCAGCTCATGACGGCCGCATTCTCCATGTCCGCCTGGATCGCGAGTGCGGTGGCTGTGTCTGTTTCATCGCGCGAGAATTGAACGATGTACAGGATTCGCATGTAGATCGACTCGAGGAGCTCCAGCCCTTCCCTCAAAGCGGAGTCTGATGGTGGTGGGTCTATGGGGCTCTGCGGCAAGTCGTCGTCCATGGGGAGTGGTATGGATTCTGTTAGAACTTTTAACCGCGATAGGGCCTGGTATGCACCGTGGCAGAATCTGACGATCCGCAGCGAGCAGCCTGCCGGAGGGGTGATGGCGGTAAACATTGTCTCTGGATACATCTTCCAGTCCTCGGTGGCACCGGGATATTGCAGGATTTCACGGAATGGACCCATCCTGAGGGTTGGCCAGCACTGTCTGACGACCGTGGTCAGGCCGCGGATCAGGTATATCCAGTCCAGGCGGATTTTGGGGAGCGGGGAGACGATTGACAGGTGCGAGTCGTTCCAATTGCGCACGCGCAGAGAGGCAAAGGCAAAAGCAACAAGGAGCAATGAGCCGGCAAAGACTTGGTGACAGTTCGAGTCAGAAAGAGTTGAAAGCTGATCTCGGAAACCCTTAAGACCGCATTGGTGGTGTCCGATGATAACTTGTAGGTGAGAATCCACGCGCATCGACGCGAGATGGTCACTCCCGGTTGCACCGCCACCCGAAGGGGCGTCTACAATGGATTGAGTGTCGAGCGGGGTGTGATCCAGCCCGGCCAATGCCAAGAGAAGATGCATGAGGAATTCATGGTCGGCAGCGAGTTTTGGAATGACTATCTCCCACACCTTTTGTCGGCACAGATTCAGCGACATATGTTTGGATGTCCGGACCATGAAATGCGACAGGAGCTGGAGGTCCACCATGTTCATGGACTGGGAATTCACATCAGCCGCGGACGGCCCTGAAGGGGCCAAATTGAAATCCAGGGCATGAGGAGATCCGTCATTGGAGAAGGCAGGGGTTCGATGCCTGGCCAGTCCTGGCACTACTGCAGCTGCAGAGTCATCGTGCCTCTCGCGCCTGTGCTGGCGGACGACTTCCGGCGGAAAGCCACAGGGCTCGCTTCTCAACGCGCAAGCGCCACAGATGGGCTTGACTTCATCGCACTGTAATTGTCAGTTTATTGCTAGGAAGATGATGCAACGAAAACCGCTACTTTAACCCTACGTGATTTGCACGTGTAGCATCCCTGGCGCGACTTTGTGTGTGTGACACGTAGTCTCTTGTGCGGCCCTGCGCTCTTAGGCTGTTCTCTGTTCGCAGTCATCTCATCTCACCATCAGGACATCCGGGTAGTTGCTGCCCATTCAGATGGGATGTACAAAAATCCCAAATGTGGAGCAGGAGCTGGGTGCGGTATGCAGTCTAGCGCCCGGTTTGCGCTGTTTGCGCTGTTTGCGCGGTATGAAGCGTTTGGCCTATTTGCACCATTTGGACGATCTTACTGTTTGTACTGTTTATACTGTTTGTCTAGATGTCTCTAAACGTCCTAACTGAAACAGCTAGCATGGCTCATGCTTCTTCGACCCTGTTGGCAGCATTCCATCCGAGGAATTCTCTCTTGAGTTGAGAATAATATCCCCTATCCTAGACGCCCCCTTCACAATCTTGCCGGGGTACACCACGAGCAACAGGATCGCCTGCACTGCCATCAACACGGCGTCAAATATATACAATAGGTACTCTCGCTTCATGATATACCCATCGTTGCCCTGCACGAACTCAACCACGCGGAACACCGAGCGAATGAAGATTAAGACGCAAGCTCCATAAAGACAGAATAGCATCGACTCCCACGAGTTGGAAACCCCCGATCCTACGGATACGGCCCGCGCAGCGAGTTGCGGGTTCGCGCGGACTCGGTAGTGGAAGACGGCGCTGACGACGATGAAGAAGCCGAAGAATGCGAGTTGTACTGCGAGACCGGCTATCACAATTTGCTCGCCGATTTCCATTGCTGACAATGATCCTGCTGCCATGTATCCTCCGCCTGAAGGGAGTTTTAGCCACTATTGACCTTCCGCGATACAGTAGGCAAACAAAACATACCCCCACATTGTAAGAGAAAAGAAACCACGTCGCCGACGACGAATATCTTGGTGATGTATTTGACCCGAATGGTCGAGGCTCTCTCAGCCCCAAGATCGACGATCAATCGGCCCAACGTCATGTAGATGGATGCGGCGAACAAGGGCGGGGCGACAAGGATAAGCATTGTCTGCACAATATATGGGCCGAGAGCGACTGGATCATAGTGAGAGAAGATGCGTGCGGCGTAGCCTGTTGCTTCGACTGTGATGATGTAAACCCAGTTAGTCTCGCTTCTTCCAAAAGGGCTCAATAAGTGCTGCGTACATAGAAGGCCGATGATGAAGGGAACGAAGAACAAAGCCCGGTGGCGGAGGAGTAAAACGCCGTGCCAAACAGACAAGACAACAAACACTGCGACAAACACCGCAGCCGCAGGTATTGACGGAGTGTAGCGATATAGCGCAAAGTATACTTGTTCTGATGTACCGGTAGAGCTCATGATGCCGGATTGCGAGGGACAAGCGGGATTATGCGACTGTGCAACGGTGATTGTAATATTATGCTATATACAGGCTGACCAGTGTCTACTTGTACTTGTCTGGAATTAAAATCTCGAGCCCGAGCCATGGTTCGAATTACAGATTCTGCCAGCGAAACTTGGGATGATCGCTCAGTACGAATATACGAGTGGGTCGAACCGCCTTTTGGGGCTCGTATATTCGTATAATCGTATTGGAGGCAATACGATCGCCCCCTATCTGGGATTCCATCTGGATTTAGGGCTTTCTAAGTCATCCACAATTGCACGAAGAAAATAGGGGCCTCCAATCCAATAGAGTTGCATTTATAACTTCACTAGCACGATTTTTTCTTTACATTAGGTCGATTATCTCCTGCAGAGCACTTAATGTGGAAAAGCTCGTCGACAAACTCCCTCCTCCACTGCGGATTATCCCTCTAGCACAAACCGAGCAATCCATGAAAAAATTAGTTAATATGCTCGACTTCACATTTCGCTAAGCCAGACTTCACGTTCCTGAACTTCGCACCCTGCGCATCGAGAATCGCTGCAATCTCCTCGAGGGTCGGTCCCTTGGTCTCGGGGAAGATGATGTAAACCCCGGCGAACTCGACCATGATTCAGACCACGGAACAATATAAAGGCGCCACTGGATATCCTCTAAGCCAATGTGAACGGCAAAGGTCAACAAGATCATGAAGCAAAATGGCACAAAGTAGAAAAATGACAACCCTTTGGTTCGCAGATGGAAAGGGAGGATCTCCGGGATGTACAGACCAAGATTTATATTGAATCCGACGTTGTACACTATATCTGGCGGCCTTATTCATGTCCTTGGCGAATACCGCACTGCCCGGGGTAATGCAGATGATAACCACCCATATCAGGACGAGGGACCATAGGAAGAGCGTTTTGACGACCGAGTTTTGCGGGGAGGGTTGCGAAATGCGACACACTAAACCAGGAGACCATTTAAGAGGTGGCAATGATGGGTGTCTGCGGTAGATCTGACTTGAGCCCGACAGAGCGCAGAATCGGAGATAGATAGTACGAGACAAACGCGTTTCCAGACATCTGCGAGTAGATGGCTGCCTAAACTATAATAACTATCCTCCTGTGGTTCCCAGGCCAGCTCACTAACTCGCGTAGAAAGGAGATTATGGTTATCTAGGAGATATTCTTCTCTGAGTTTAGGGCACTCTGGATTTCTTTGTATCCAAATTGAATAATTAGGTCACTGCTGTTACTCTCCCCGTGATACTTGACAAGGATTGCGACTGCTTCGTTATTCCGACCCTGGCTGGCGAGCCAGCGTGGGGACTCGGAAACAAACCAGACAAAGAGAAGCTGTATCACTGAGGGGGCAGCTTGTAGAGACGACGGAATCTGCCACGAGGCAGTGCCATGGATGCGGAATGTCCCAAACGTGCTCTAGCCTGCCATGATAGATCCGACAGAGTAGAAGGTCAAGAATAAAGCAGTGGCAGTACTGCGCTGCGCGGGATGGGCAACTTCAGTGATATAGTGTGCACCAACTCCAGCGACAACGACACTTCCTGCGCCAATGATAATGCGCGAGATAATGAACATCGCCGTGTTGATCGCACCGCCCTGTACGTGACCCTGTCCCATTGCTCCATTGCGTCGAGCCAAATCACTGGAAGCTAAACTGACAGCCCCTCGAGCTGCGAACGCTGCATGCGCCGCAAGGTCAAATGCAACCGTCAGTATCCCTTGTGCGAGAAAATGCAACGTAAAAAACATTAGCTCGTTATGAGAGGACACAAAGATGATAAGAGCATCACAAAACTAGTGTTGGATTCCACTGCAAAGACTCAATCTAATCTCGCGACAGCAAGCGCCAAGCAATCCTTGCACTGGCTGGGTTCTTGAGGCATACGACCAGATTGTGTATGCCATCTCAGAACGCAGTCGCTCAGGCTGAATGAATTGACACGACACAGCATTGGAGACTTAAGCGGCTATTTTGGCTCTATAGATGATTCGTGCGCACCGCGAGTTCGCCCGCGTGGCCTGGTGGAAACAGAAAAACATGCGAACGCTCTATATCTACATTGTTATTCTCATCCTTACTAATATGGCCAATGGATTTAATAGCTCCAAGATAAACGGCCTGCAAACGCTGTCTTACTAATAGAATACTTTTATTATCCCTGTGGCACCATCCTCGGACTCTTTATTATGTTAACGAGTCTGGGATCGCTTATTAGCCTCTTTGTTATTCTATACCTGATTGACTGGCGCAGATGTAAGATAGGTTTATTATTAGATGCTTTATTATATAGCTGGTGTTGGGACTATAATATAAGGCCTAGAACTTTGGCATGTTTGTTATGGCCTGGCAGCACTGCGATTCATGTTGAGAGGCAGGACTAGGCCGTTTGTATTGGCAGACCTTGGAGCACTTTCTTGGGAGTCGGCCATGTTATAGGGTGAGAGGTTGAGGCTCCATAAAACCACAGGGTTGATGATTCATCCTAGAAGAATGGACAAGGAAAGAGTGATTTATGGAAATCCTAGGACAGTCTTGACGGGGGTCATGATTATGAGAGCAATGTTGTTGGATTTCTAGGCGTCGCACCAGTAACTTGTAAGCCCCAGTGGGTCCCACTTAAATATGAATACAAGGGCTGTCGCTTGCGATTCGCTGTCAGGGGCCGTGCTCATATTATATGATTATCGGCACTGGACCCGTTGGCTTCCTTTAAGCCTGGTACACTCCTAGACCTACAGTTGTGCCTGGCGCAGAATGATCGGCGGCTGAAACAGCAATTTTGATTTTCTATCTATACAACGATGGTACACTTTGACTATACTTCAACATAAATTTCAACATCCAAAAGTGTCAATCTGATCCCCGATGGCCAGGGACTCAAGAGTCTAGACACACTGGTGATAGTAGTCGTTCCAGACTTTGCAGGTCAATCCCGCAGCACAAGAGCCCGTCCCCAGCCAGGTCTTCCCACCGCACTGGAAGTATTTGCTGATTACTTTGGAGGAAGCAGGCAGCGTCGATGTAGCAGCGGCGGTCGTCGACTCACTCCTGCACATTGTAGACAAGGTCGTCGGTGTCGGCGCCATTGTGCTTTCAACAGGGAGCTCGACAGCGGACGACGGGGCAGGGCTCTGGACAGGACTGGACTCAACGGCGTCATCTCCGCTTCCAGTTCCCTCTATCCAGATCGCCGGGCCTGGCAGATCGTACGAGGTCGGAGTGGGATAGTAGATGTTGAAGTGGATATTGGCGTCGTCGGGGCTATATACGCCGGGGATGCTGACCACCTCGCTGGGAGACCCGGTGCCAGCCCCCGTGACCTCGACCTGGGCGCAGGTGAAGTAGAATTCCGCGTTGCCCGACATTCCGCGGTGCAGACCGATATGCTCTACGCGAACGAGATACTGGCCCGCGGGCATGTCGTTGGGGATGGTGAACGACGCCGTGTCCTTACCCCACGTGCACCAGTCGGTGTCTGTCAGCCCGTCCGAGATGTCGCTGCACACCCCTTCCTGGTACACCTTGAACCAGTCGCCGGACCCATCGTATTTAGTCACGTCGTCGCCCGGCGCCTTAGACATGTAGATCTGCAGAGGCCCGGGGTGCTTCATGGACGCGCCGTATGCGAGCTGGAATCCAAGCTCGGTGCCCGGAGCGACGGTGTAAATTTTGGTGCTGGCCGCCGCGTCCATGGAGCCGTGGTTGCAGCGGAAGTCATCGCTGAGAATGTCAGAGGCCAGGGTAGGCTGGTAGCCGTTCGTGTTTCGACGGATGTACTCAAAGTCGCCAGTCGCCTGGCCATCGACGATGAGTTTGGAGAAAACATAGTGACCCGAAACTAGCGGAGTCACGCTGGCCAGCAGCAGAATTGGAGCGTAGAGGAATTTCATTTTGAAGAATATAGATAAGCAAACGAAGGACTTGAGATATAGAAACAGAAACGGGAATATGGAAACGAACGACGGCGGTGAATTAAATGACAGTAGCAATCCATTCGCGGGTGTCGTACGGTGTTTATATAGCTGGTACACAGAGGACCAGACTGATACCAGCAATAGCGAGCAGCACCAGGCGATTACACCAAGTCAGCCTTAATTTCGCGCATATTAAAGGCAATAAGCCGTCAGCCACCACAGGCGAGCTCTAACGAATAAGACGCCTGTTTTCCTGCCCGGCTCACGATCGTCGGCCCAGATACTGAGCCACCTCGTTTCATGTCGATACTGTGTCAACTAGAAGGATATATAAGCTAGCTTTATGCAGTAGAGAGGGCGCACAAGGACGTGGAGTCTTCCAATTACTTGTACCTAAGCTATCAGCCCTGAGGGAGAAAAAGGTGCGATATAGCTAGCTGTGCTCTATGTAAAACCACGAGACCCCTACAAAGGCATAAAGTGGGTTCTCTTCTGCGCAATGAGGCGCCCTGAGAGTCAACCAGGTAAAGCCACCAGGCATCTTAAACCCAACACACATGCCGAGCACACGCCGAGTAGAGCTTCAGAGGCAATCCAGACTGGAACAATCTGGGAATGTAGAGATGCTGTTCCTGACATGAAATCCATCCTGTAGACAGACCAGATTGAATGATATTGCTAACGCGTTAGATAAATGTGGTACAGATCGCCAGTTTCCATAGTATTCGCTGCACCGAGGCTGCAGGGCTTGGCAGGGCTTGGCAGGGCTGTTAGCAAAATGCCCAAACCTATATCTGAAGCAGCTAAACCCAGAGCGGCAACACCCTGATCAAACCCGCCCGAGGGTGAGTGGAACCAGAACCAAAAAAGAAAAAGAAAAAAAAATTAAGTAAGAAGGAAAGAAAAAATGAATAAGAGTTGGAGCGCGGGGTTGAATCTTGTTTTGAGAAGCAATGATCAGAATCGATGAGAACAACCTAGACAGTGGGGATGGCTCGTAGTCCTCCAGAAAACAACTCCCCACTGTTGCCCCTGTACTACAGATATTCCAGCTAGCTCAAGAGGTCCATGGCAATAAGGGTAGCACCGCAAGAGGCTAGTAACCGTTCCAGACTGCCAGTAGAATAGCTGCTGGGCGCCCCTTACAGTTGGCTTGAGCGCGGGTTCTCACAGTGAGTAATGCTAGTCCCTTAGCGAAGCCTTTTGCAGTGTTCATGAAATAGTCATCTGATAACCAGAGCCTTTCATGTAGCAAATACCCTGTCCTGACAAACACTGCTGTTGTCGTCGAGCATGACAATTTAGTGCCGTTCTAGAGCTTGGTGGCGAAGCTCCATCCTGGACGACTGTGTCAGCAAGTACTAGTTAACTAGTTAGTTACCCACGGAGGGTCAACACTAAGCAAGTTGGAACCGCCATATAGCCTGATAGGATGAATCCACGACTTGGGGCAAGCACACCCCCTTTCTGTGGGTTGACGACATGCCCGCCGCGTTGTTACTCTTTCTAGCACGGGACGATACTACATACCCTGTGCGAGGAAACACCTTGCATGGTCGAATCTTAGGCCTTACAAAGAGGAAAGAGGATTAGGCTGAATGGGTGAATGAAACTTGACCCAACCTAGTCGAGGACAGACCGTCTGCATTCAGTATCACGTAAATTCCTATGTAACTGGTACCACAGCCCAATGCACCTCTGTATTGCAAATAGCGGTGCGTACAAGGATCCCAAGTGGCTTGTTTCGGATTCATCGCGATATCAGTTCGTAGAGGTAAAATGGATCAATGTCAGCAAGCGGTGAAGGTTTGATCTGCAGAGGTACGTAGTCACCTGGCATCCAGCTGTCTCAAAGTGAACTTGGGTTTATTAAAATTGCAACAGGAGGCAAGACATATTGAACTTATTATCATCAAACGTCGAAGCACAGTGGAATTCGCTGAACGGCTGGCCATCGCTGATCTGCATAACACATACCGGCAAGTGATTCAGCGCACAGGTCATTCAAGCCAAGTAACGAAACTTTCTCCACCGCGCTCTGACCACTCAATTTGCGGGTGGCTAAGAAACTCTGTCGCGCGGTAAGGCGTTCGAAACCCAGGGCGAGCGATTGCCGGCTCGTATATCCGTATCTAGGCCGAATTGTGGAGTCGAACATCGTATACTCGTATTTGACTTCGAAGGCAGTCCACATTTTTATATCCCAAACACCGGGTTGGAGAACCCACACGCTGCATTTTTATGACCGATGGTTCTAGATGTAAGCTCCCTATCTATAAATGACCATAGTCCATCACTCCGAATCTACCCGACTCCCATCCATTCTGATCTGAGACGAATTTATAAGGTTACTTGATCTCTTACTAGCGCACTCTAATCCATCGTATCTATCACGAGAACACATCGATCGTTAAGCAAGTGATTTAAGAGCCCTATAATCACCAAGGCATCCGCTCTCTAGTATGCTACGTCCATGTAGCTGATACAGTACCATTCTGCCCTCATTCCCCTGTGCAATTCATAACATATTCCATCAGGTAATGTTAAACGAGATGCGCTATGAATTATTGCCGCGTGGAGAACACTTGACAGCCATGTCTCTTTACAGTGGATATTGCAAGCTGAACCCCGTATAAATTGCAACCCTGTTTACCTTGAGCGAAAATAAGACGGTAAAATTGGTCAACCCAGTGATGAATCAACCTTTGGTGAAGAGAATCGAAGCTATATACATAGAAACTACAAATAACGGGCTGTGAATTGGTGCCTTGCTGCGCCCTGTCGCTTCAGCGACTTTTATTCCATCTTTTTCGCCCCTCAATTCTCCCGCACCATATTAATATTTAAGACCTGTAGAATCAAAATGAATGATTCAAATTGAGACCTTGGAGGCCATGAAATTGGATGCCTCGAGGGCATTGATTCCGTAGGCCAAATGTGCGGGAGTAATGATAAGGGTGCCAGAGCAGACCAAGTCACCCAGCGCACAGATAACCTTGGTCTGGTCCCTTGGGTAGCCAGGGATTTGTCCCCGGTCCTGGAGATTCCGGGTGAAGCCGAAGAGAACGGCAGCTTTGACCTTGCTCTTGACATCAGCCGGGAGGGTCTGGATGGCGTTGTCGATGACAGCAGTACCCTGGCTAAATGATGTTTAGATACAGTAGTCTCTGTGTATGACCATGGGCTTACCTGTATCCACCAACAACAATCTGAGTGTTGGGGCACTTGGACGCTGCCTTTGTAATAAGACCTGCGGCCTCCCTAATAGCCACGTCGTTGGTGTTCTTAGGAAGGAAGTTGGAGGCAAGGTCAGCAATATAGAGAGGACCAACTCCCTGGCAAGCAACCTTGCCAAGGCCAACCTTCAGCTTTAGAGCGCTGCAGGTTTGAGGTCCAACAACCAAGCCCTGATATTGCATTAACAATCTTGCTTCAAGTAAATTTTCTGGGATTAAAGAGGATGTACCATGTTTCCAGTCTCCGTGGAGCCACGAGCGAAAATAAATGTCACTGCTTTACAAGTTCCAAAGTTAACGTCATTCTCTGTGTCCAATAGCTGGCGACGCTCCAAGTCTTCAGTGGGAACAGGGTTTGCGCATGTCAGGCCAGCAAGGGCAACAAGCAAAAGAGATCTGAGATGCATTTTGAAACAAAAAGATGGACAAGATTATGAATGCAATGCATGTGATGAAAATAGAGCAGTACGTTCGAGTTGCTCTGTAAGAGATATTATTTAGATCTACATAGACTTGAGGCTTGATTTATAGATATCAATCTTCGTATGTTCTTGTCGATGCAGCACCGATTCCTCGGTCTGATGTAAATGCCGATATCTTGGTCTCCGTTGACACGAGCTTTGAAACCTAGTACTACTCACAAATTAGCTCAAGTCTGCCTAAGATAGAGAGAAACAGCTATATTAGCTAGGCGCAATCCGGAAGCAACCAGAGGTAGAAGACTTGAAACACCCGTTTCTCAATCAAAGCTGCACCATAGCCAGAACCGGATGACCCGGCAGTCAATCTGGCTTCACGACTAACTCGCATCTACTATACAAGCTTACATGCCGAGCAACTGTCAGTGTCGCCTACCGAGGTCCTTGGTAGTTACATTTTCAGTGGCTAAACCAAGATGCGGCATAATGACCCTGTGCGGGAAGATAGGTCTGAGGGTGAGATACTTCAATCAAACCCTCACTAGGGGTTTCCAACACCCCGGCGGCAATAAGATATCTCGTCAGAAAGTGACCATTTAATTCAGCTCTAGCTGTTCTACAAGAAAGCGCAAGACCTAACTTTTTCGCACCTGCCCACTGCCAGAGCTGTGGAACAGCTGTGGGTGTCGAGATTAGGTGGAAGGACTACGCTTTAGATTAGATTGCCGACTAGAAAAATCACGATATGAGAGAAAATATCAAAACAAAAATAACAAAATTGATCCCAATTGAAATGTACTGAGCCGAAATGCAAATCAATTCAGGTTATTGTCCTCCAAGATTCAGCTGATGAAGAAGCAAGGCGAGGATCTTCGGAGAGCTTAGTGGCTCCTTATTTGTCTCCGCGGTGCCATTAGCTTGCTGGTAAAGCAATTATTAGGACCAATGGTCACTGTTAGAAATTTGATGAGTCTTATTATTTTTCTCAAAGCCTTCATGGCTCTCCAGACAAGCTTTAAGTATGACAGCGCTTTGAAGACTTTCGAGGCTGTTGTGACTTGAGAGTTGATTGGTAAGATGCCTGGGCACGCAGTCTTCCCAGGCATTAAAGCAGGGATGGGAACGCGCGTGATGTGCCTGAACCCGCAAATTTAGTCTGAATCTAACAACCCCAGGCATATAAATGCGTAGCATTAGATGTTCACCTAGGGAGTGTACTCTGCCTCATAGCTTTGATACCAACGTCTTGTCCTCCGCTAATCTTGAAAGCAAGCTTGCGTTAGAGAGCGCAACCATGGGTCCCTCCAACCCCCGCAGCACACTCGCAGGGTTGTGCTGATGGATCCCGCAAAGGGCCACTACTTCTTCGCGCACCGCGAGATTTCCTGCACCCCCTGGTGGAAAAGAAAGAACACGCGGACGCTCTACATCTATATTGTTGATCTCATCCACCAAAACCATGCTTTCTCTTCCCCCACCACCTCCTCTACTTTGAAGTGGAGATGTTTAGTAGTTCACCACTTGTTGTGTATGGTAAAATCAACGCGGCTGCTTGACGTGGAAGGATTACTTTAAGGCTCGCTAAGAGGGTTACTTAGAGCTTCGCTTAGAGACTCACTCAGAGGCTTGCTAAGCGCCTATCTAGGTTTTGCAGGGGCGTCTATTTTACTACGAAAACCAGTGCCACGGCAGGAAACTTATCACTAAAATTCAAAGGGGGTCTTTAGCGGTTAGGTGCTCAGTCCAGCACCTTTCTTTACCACCTATTGCAGGCTTCGATACTACTACATTTTGGTAACAATGTCTACTCCATGTACTGTGAAGCTTCAGAACCTCAATCGAATTGTAATCGTGATCCTCATCAAAGAACGACTCTGGCGCCCTCGCTATAAAATAAATTGCTCGTTTGGTCCAACTGATATATGTAGCGGACTTGCGTTGAACGATCTTCAAAACTGTCAGATCCGATCGACATATATACTCTATGGTCCCGAACATCAAGCGACAGCGTTGGCGAGAACAAGAAGCGAGGTGCGCCGGTGGTGACTAATTCCTCCTAAGCCTGCAAATGTACACAATATCTTGTGCCGAACCATCGCCACCCCCGTCTTTTGCGTGGACCAGAGTGCTGTCAGCACTAGCGGCGCAAAATCGCTCTCCTTCAATATCAGACGGCGCCTCCAATCGGTGAGTAACCTCAGTCCCGCCCGGCCACTTGTCAGATTTCTGCCGAGCCTCTTTCCGCCCCATACTGCGCTGCCAGTGCTGGGGGTCCACCAATCATACCATTCTATGTCGGTCTTGTCTATACTACGCAAGGCATCTCATCTGCGGCTGACGCGGGGCAGGCCCTTAGCTCTCACACAAGCTATCTATCCATTTCCATCCATGGTTGGGCTATTTAATTGTGCTGATTCCCTCGAATCTCATCAATCGTGCAAACAGTCACTCAACTCGTTTATGAAAAACACATCCTCTAGACTCGGGAAAAATGACTTCGTCCACTTCAGCCGCACTCGAGTCCCTCCGCAAAGCTCTCCCAGAGCACATCATCACCGCAGATGGAGATTCCGCAGCCTCAGACTCAGCCAACTTCACCACCCTGACCGAGCAACCCTGGTCCTCAACCTGCTGGCAGACAGCCGCTGGCTACATCTTCCCTGAAACTGCAGCCGAAGTCGCAACCGCACTATCCATCATCAAGGAGACCGGCATCAAATTCGTCGTGAGATCCACGGGTCACAACCCGAATCCGGGGTTTAGCTCTGTTGGACCGTACGGCGTTGTGCTGGATGTTGGCAAACTGCAAAGCAGAGAATTGGTCGATGACGAGAACGGTGGGAATGGCAAGATCGCGCGAATTGGGGCTGGGAATCGATGGGGACCCGTGTACGAATGGCTCGAGGAGCAGGGGTTGAGTGTCATCGGTGGACGGGACCCGGGCGTGGGGATGGGTTTGCTTCTCGGTGGTATGTTTCTATCTATTGCATGAAGCGTGATCGGCTTGGATGCTGTGCTACGCTCAAGGAGTGGATTTGACGCTGATGATATCTCTTTCCAGGTGGTATGGGCGCGATTCCCAATCTGCATGGGCTTGGGACAGATGGCATCGCAGGTTTTGAGGTTCGATTGCTTTGCCTCCATTCTCCTCCTCCTCTACATAATTGGGAGACTTTGGTCTAACTATCGCATCAGGTCGTTCTCTCTGACGGACGCATCCTCAACGCAAACCCGCAAGAGAATACAGACCTCTATCGCGCCCTGAAAGGTGGAGGATCCAATTTCGGTGCGTACCATTCGAGATCATTGAATCAATGCACACTCGCCGAATGCGTTGGATGACCTAGTAAGATCTAACCTCGCAATCCAGGTATAATCACCCGGTTCGACCTTCATACCCACCCCCTGATCCCCCTCCAATACTCCATAACGCTATACAACCCAACCGACTACATCAACATCAACCGCGCCACGCTCAACCTGCAGGAAGCGATGGAATCAGATCCGAAGATTGGATCGTTTACAAACTATCAACCCACATTCGTCGCTGTGGGACTCATCAGAACCGGAGATGGTGAGGCGGGCTCAGTAAGCGAAGGAGAAACCGAAGCATTCAAGCGCTTCGATTCCCTCGAAAGTAAAATTATGACTGTCTGCCCGACTACGAATGGAACAATCGGAAGTCTAGCAAAGGCCATGTCGCATGCCGTGGGCGAAGACAAGAAGTCCGCTCTGCTCCACATAACCCACCTTTATCACCTCATCCGCTAACGAATTCTGGTGGTAGGAAACACATCGGCACCATAACAACGCTCCCCTCCGAGACCCTATATAACGAAGTCAACACCGCCCGGCGCGAAGCGCTCGATCTTCTCCCCAAGGACGCCGTCCTACATTATACCATTCAGCCCGTAGGCAGCGCGTGTGTGCGCGAGGGAGAGAAGAAGAACGGCGGGAATGTGTTCGGCCTTAAGGCTGTACCGCAATGTTGTGAGTTCAAAATTTCCCCTTCCTACTATATTTCCAGTTTAGTTCAAGCTCGGCGTATCTTTCTTGAGTTGATCGATTTCTGATTTGCCATGTTCTCTGGTTTTTAGGGTGGGTATTCACAGCCGAATGGCCCCGCGAAAGCACGGCCCAAGAAGACAAAGCCGCACGCGACGCCGTCCGCTATCTCCAGGAAAAGGTTGAAGCGGCCGCGAAGGTCAAGGACCAACTTCTGCCCTTCCTCAGCGCAACCTTTGCGTCAGCCGAGCAGCCTGTGCTGCAAAGTTATGGGGTGGAGAATGTAGACGCGATCAGGAAGGCTGCGGAGAAGTATGATCCCGAAGGTATCTTCCAGAAGCAGCAGGCTGGCGGGTTTTTACTTCGAGATGTGAAATAAGGCTTTCGTCGACTGTCTAAGATGGCTTGATTCGGTGACGATGGTGATGGTAACCGGGGGGGGCGCGGGGGCGTTGTTGAACCGCAGAGATGTCTCTGCTCTCTCTGTCTCTCTCTCTTTCTCTTTCCGTCCAGGGTGCCTCCATGTGAGTGAATGAATGAGTGATATAAAGAGGCAGGACCAAATCAATATTAGGCCGAGAACAGAGCGTAATGAAATCGAACCCCTCGGCCGATCAGGCCGGGGACGTAGTCACTAACTAACCGATTCCAGTCGGCCAAAAAATATTATGGTATCATTCCGAGCAGCCCAGGTTTGTATGACCCGACTTGCGACGTGTAACCCATGTACGTTCATAATGTATGCGGGCTAGGAAACCCTAACGTTGGAAACCTAGCGTTGAAATTACCTCCTCCAGGCATGTGATGAGATCAGAAGAAACGCTGATCAACTCGCAGTCTATTATATGTCTATTGAATGTACATCCCACTCCAACTAGGTATAAAACCCAACCTTACGCCTCCCCTTCCCCTCCCACCTCTCGTTCCTCCTCTCTATCCTCCTCTCGTTCCTTATCCTTCCTCCCCCAGGTATAACTCCGCAGGGTATAAAGCGCGCTAATCCCCAGTCCCAGGCCACCAAGCCCAATCGCAAAATACAAACAAGACCGATACCCACGGAGCCGTTCCTCCTTATTCCTCCCTTCGGTAATCTGACTCTCAATCGTACCCGCAAAACCAAGACTCAAACTAATACTATAATTGACGACGGTCGTGACAAGACTCGCCGCGAGTCCCTGATGCTCGCGCTTGACCGCATTCGAGAGCATCAGCGTCGCCGCGGGGAACGACATGTCCATCCCCCAGGGGATAACAATCAGACTTACGAACGTCAGCGCCCAGTACGTTTGGTGAACAGGTGCGATGGTGATGAGCACGGTTCCCAGTGTGAACGCTGACAGGGACATGCACATGATCCAGGCGGGTCGGATGCGGGACATCAGATACCCCGTTGCGAACGCGGCGATCAGGCCGGATATGCCTGGCGGCATGAACATCGCAGACGCGAGGAGCGGGCTTGCGCCGCGCGTGTCGAGGAGGAAGCGCCACGAGTAGAAGATCCATGTCCCGAAGCAGCCCCAGCCTGTTGCGACGCAGGCGAGGACGAAGGAGACGTCAGCGGAGAAGGCGTGGAAGGGGATGAGCGGGTGTTTTGCGTGGCGGAATTCGATGAAGAAGAAGGCGGCGAGGAAGAGGGTTCCGAGGATTAGGAGGATGATTACGTAGGGTTCGGACCAGGAGACGGTGGGGGCTTGATTCCAGGCGATGTTTACGAGCACCAGGCCTGTGATCCCCGTGAATGCGCCGGGGATGTCGAGTGAGGTGAAGAGGGGTTCGTCGGGGCGTTTGTGGCGGATCGGGACGATCACGACCCAGGCGATTCCTGCGCATACCACTGAGGTGATCGCCATCGACCAGTAGGTCCAGGGCCACCAGGCGAGCTGGGAGAAGAGGGCGGCGAAGACGCCGCCGATGATTGCGCCGTTGGGGGCTGTTGCGCCGAAGAGCGCGAAGATCATGTCTTTCTTTTTACCGGGGGCGTAGGTTGCGCCGAGGATGGCGAGGCCGTTGGGGAGGAGCATGGCGGGGCCGAGGCCCTGGAGGACGCGCGCGAAGATGAAGAGGATGTAGTTTGAGTAGACGGAGAGGCCTGCGACGAGCGACCAGAGGGCCAGCCAGAGAAAGCCGATGATGAACATGCGGTGGTAGCCGAACAGGTCGCCGCAGCGGCCGAAGACGAGGATGAAGGTGCCGACGGTGAGCGAGTAGCCTGCGAGGAACCAGGCGAGCTGGCCCGGGTTGTCGAGGCCAAAGTGCGCGCCGACGATGTCGAGGGGGGAGAGGCAGATTCCGACGTTGGCCTGCGTGATGAATTGGGACATGCAGACAATGATGACGAAGGCGATTTCGCGCGGGAGGGAGAAGGTGTCGGCGATGGACTGGTTCGTCTTGACCTGCTGGAGGTCCAGCTCGGTCTTCTGCTGCCCTTCTTCTTCCTCCATGGCGAGCAGCGACCCCTGAATGAGTGAGCGAGAGAACTGAGAAGCTGGAGAGGAATTTCGCCGAGTTGGAGAAAAAAAGAGAGAGTAAAATATTTTGCCGGGCTGGATCCACAGTTTAGGAGCAGATCATGACGTCTCCATCTTTTAATACTCAGCTCGGGCTTATCAATCTACGGAATCAAAATCCCGAGCCCTGCGCTGAGTGTTTGCTTCTGCTTATGCCTTGTTCTTTGTTGACGCGGGCATCTGATCGCACCCTTCTTGATACTGTCCAATAATTCGCCGTCCTTGAAGAACGAGAGTTACTCAGCTTACATCAACCTTTCTCGGAGATCGGCGCCACAAGAACAAGAAACCATATAAAACCGAGTAATTAAGTCCGACCTTCCCCCAGCTTTTATCTCGACCGGCTTTCGGGAGTGATTGGTAAGGCTCGAGAAAGAAGCAGCGAATCTCAAGGCTGTCTGGGATGATCGATCATGAGGCCTTCAGCTGTGATGCATCATGACCTCAACACCCACGCAATCTGCGTCTCGAATCGAATACACACTGCAATCAACGGGCAGGATACATATCACATGCATTCGAAATAACAAAGCAAAAAAAGACCTGTCCTAGTTTCCAACGTGTATGATTTTGAGATGTCGGTCTCCGAGAGAGTTGCACCGACTCATGACCCGTGCCGAGGTCGGAGCGGAAACCTTCCGCAGGAAACCTTCCGATCGCCGCGTCTGGACCGACTCCTTTGTTGCAGTATCATATTTTATTCTCGGCGTAGGTAATCAACGACTTTATCGTATAAACACCACTCGCGAACATGATAGTGAGAGTGTTGGGTTGTTGTTGGGGTGGTGATGCTTATCATAAATATATATATATAACTACGCCAATCCATGGAAATCAGCTTCAGGGTTGCCGTAAGGCACCCCTGGCGCTTGCTTCAACTCACCCTAACATTTTAATACTCAAGCCAATTCAGGTTATCAATAATATATGCATTACATAGTATCACGGGAAGAATAAAATAAAATCCCCCCCACGTGGAAAAAAAAACTGTGCCCCAGGTTTTATTGGGTGGGCGCCACGAATTTGCTTGGCCCCTTGCTTAGCATCGATTATCATCGTATATTGCGAAACAAGACAACAGACGTAATACACAGATTGATCCTGAACAGAACTATGTCACATTGCATGAACTGGTACATAGATTGGATGCTAGCTATCTTTCTGTCAGAAAGACCCCAAAAGGGCGTTCCGAACCGCCCCAGGAAGGGAGCTAAAACCCTACCGGGCCTGGCCGGGTCGAATCGCGAGAACTAGCACTTCCCGAGGGCCGCTACATAATACGCGAAATTAGCACAATGTCTATAGGGTCGAAGGTGGATGAAATAAATAAAGAAAGTACGTACCGACTGTGCACCGGCTATCAGTGTAATAGCCATTGACATAGCAAGTCCTGCCATCCCAGGTAATCTTCTGCCAAGTACTGTACTCACACCATTAGTTCACGCTCATCCTGGTTACGAAATACTGTAACCGAGCTGGGAAGAGAGAAAAAAAAAGGAAAACACTAACCAGTTCCCGTTATAGCAAGACCCCTTCTTGTAGCAATCAAACGCATACGAGTGGCCAGGGATAACGTAGGCCTCAACGCCGTAGCTGAACCCAGGGCCCTTGCGGCACTTGACGCTTGAGGAGCTCGAGTTGACGATCTTACACACGGCGTTGCTGCGCTTTTCGAGGCCGAGGGCTTCGGGGGAGGTGTCGAGAGGGAGGTCGATGGTTTCGACCTCTGCGGCGGGAGCGGGAACGGGTGCGGGTGCGGCCTCGGGGTTAGGGTTTGGCATGCCCATTGCGGCCAGGGGGAGGAGAAGGGCGGAGAGGGTGGTGAGTTGGAGCTTCATGTTTTCGGGTTTGAGGTGGAATGGATTGAAGAGCTGTGGGGGTGGGCTTTCTTGGAGGATTAGGATGATCAAATTGTTGGATGATGTGCATAAATTGGCAGGAAGAGCCTTCTTATACTCCCCAACTCTGCCCCTGGGCGAGGAAGAAAAGTCTCGTGCCAAAACTTGTTGGAGGGCTTGTTTCCACAATCCATGCTCTACACGAACTCTGCGTCGATCTGAAACTATCCCCGGGTTCCTCTCGTATTCATTCCCCAACATGCTTCCTAATCGAGCTACGGTCGATCCCCGTTATTACGAGCTCCGTGGCTAAAGAGCTAATCAGCAGATCAATATGAGCGAGCTGAGCATCCGCGTCTGTGCTAAGCTTCCCCGCTTGTGCGACGATCCCTCGTATCTAGCAAATTCTCGTATCCCCTTAATCTCAAACAAGAGATGCGATTTATCATTGCAACATCTGATTGAAGCGCTATTTCAGGAACGAGGCTTAGCTGCAAGACATTCCGGAATGAACAGCTTCGGTGCGACCTAGGCGCCGCGCTATGTAACCCCGTAGCTTTGCGGCGTGCGTATATTATTATTGGCCGCCTTCTCAGGACTACCTACCACGGAATGGATGATGGAATGAGATGCACCCAATTTTCCCGAAGCCATTCATTCATACACCGTCAGGGGTCGAGTCCTTGCTTCCTAACCGGTCTGTGATTTGTGCGTAGGCCTCGCTCGGGGTTTTTAAGATACAACGTCGCGGGAAATCGAGCGAATGGGCAATGGCAGCTCGTTGTTGAGAGCAAAGGGACGACAGGGTTGATTGACCCCCTGCGTTACAGGGTAGCGGACCAAAGAAAAAACAACAAAACAAAAAAAGACAACGAGGATATAAAAATATCTTTAATGCAAAGACCCCCAAGCGAATGTCCAAGAATAGGAAAGAAAACACGCTGCTGCACCCTCTTTTCACGACGTCCAAGCCCCAAACCTACAACTTCGGCCTCCCAGACCCCGTAAAATGATAGACAACATCCCCAAAGTCCCCCGTGGGGAAAACATACAACCACGTAAGCTCTCCCCCCTCATCATCATTCACAACCGAATGCTCCATATCCCCCGGAATAAAAACCGCGGTCCCCTTCTGGACATTATAGCGCACGCCGCCAATGACGACCACGCCGTGGCCCTCGAGGATGTAGTAGATTTCTGCCTGGGCGTGGTGGTGGCTGCACAGGTAGCCGGATTTGGGCGGGCATATCGCGATCCCGGCGGAGAGATCGCTTGTGGGTGTTTTTGGGTGTGTGAAGAGCGTGCGCCAGGTTACTTCGCCTCGGCCTGGGTCTTCGAATGATTCTATGGGGAGAGCGTGGATGTTATTTGCGGAGAGGACGACGGGTTTCGTTTTTGTGCTGGTTGACGGGGTGGACATGTTCTGTTTTGTGTGAGTACTTGTTGGGAAGGTAAGTTTATAGGGAATTAGGGTACGAACGGATTCAAATATTTTTTCTTGGTAGCTGCTTTCACGTTCCACGACAAGCTATTTGCAATATTCTCGGTCCCTTCCACCCTTTGGTAAGGAATATATCCATGCCAGTCAACATTGTCTATATAGATCTGCCGCCGATTTAAACTTCGGACCTGTCACCACTTGACGTCAACAAGGCGTTGTCGAGTTTATGATTAGTGATCGCATCTCCAAGTCTGGGCACGTTGTGACTGGTGCGAACGGGGCTGCCATGAACCCCACTCCAGCGACTATGTCCAACGGCGCGGATCATATACCTTGATCGAGACTCGGTTTACGGGCTATCAAGTGCCGAAGAAGGATTGTTTTCCCCAATTCAGCGAGGCGTATACTTAGACTTTGGGCGCCGCCATGCCGAGGTGCGGATTGTTTCTTCTGGACTAGATTCATGGGCAGGCTAGCTAACTATAGGTTCACTATCCTGGCTACAGCCGTGGTAGATGGACTATGTATCCAACACTTCTTGATCCATGACTCGACGGTCAGGATGTTAGAAAAGATTTCGATCTACCGGCCCGGATATAGAAAGGTAAATCCAGCCAGAATCACTTGAATTTGTGAACAAATTATATCCATCAATCTTAGGATCAACCCCAATAAACCATGATCTGTCCGTAAAGGCAGCTGCAGAGCTCCCCGCTGCAAGATCGAGAGTCGAATAGAGGACTTCGGGTATGACAATCCTCATCGTGGGCGGAAGGGGGGAATGTACTCAGCAAGTTCGCCTCTCGACAGACGGTACATTTATAACCGTCCAATACGTACATATTATCTACGCCACATAAAGGGTCGCAGGGCCGGACCTGCAGTGATATGATAGTACAAGCACAATTAAAGTTTGAACAAGCAGCCCCTGGAGCGCCATCAGTGTATCATACCGCAAGTGCAGCTGCATGACAATGCATAATCTGACCCAACCCAACCCATCCACCCACCCACGCACACACATCGGCAATAATAGTAAACGTTGCTTTCAAGGTTGGGTATGTATTCCGCCAGGAACGGGTCGGCCCCTGCCGACTGGACTTTTCTCCCAAACTGGAATGAAGCAACCGACGAGTCATGCAACGACTGGGTCTAACGATTTTATGAGTCAAGGACTCGGAATGATAAATAGGGTTCACGAGAGTGTACTATTGATCTCGGTTGCCTCCCGCGAGGCTTTTTTTTTTGTATCTCCGCGGACGCTCCGACGCCCTACCACTCCGCAAGCCTGACTGGGTGGACACCCCACTCTACTGGTAAATACACACTATTCTTATCGAGGTCTTCACATTTCATTTCCCACAGGGGCTCAGTCCAACTGCCATGGTCCTGATTGGTTATTTCGCGTACCTTCGGATTCTTTTGCCGTAGATCTCTACTACTATCAGCTATGTCGGTAAGAAGAGGTCAAGTTGTTTCTAAATTTAAACTATGTACATTAGATCTATCATTAAACGTGTGTTGCCACTCAAACAACAGCTGTCCCTCCTGATTTCCAGCGCTTCGGAGAAAAGCCGAGCCATACAAGGACAGACAGACAGACAGACAATAGAAAGATAGATAGACGCCGAAAACCATGCGAATGCTGATCTCTCATCATGCGCTCGCTCCCTTCCCTTCCCTTTCCTTTCCTTTCGTTGCACCCAGAACACCTCGTATATTGGAAAATAGTGTATGACTAACCGGGCTAAAACATCACCCCGTACCCCGTTTTGTCAGCCATGAGATGATGCGTACTATGCGGCGCCAGATCCTGCCCGAACAGCATATCGCCCATGAGCATTCCATGATACGGCGACTCGACGCCAGGCGAAAACTGCAACGAAGCGTCCGGGCTCATATTACTGAACGCCGTCGGCGTCGTCGTCGTCGTCATCGCTGGAGGAGGCGTAACAACCTGCTGCACATCCGTATTCGCGAGCAGCAACTGCAGGTTATCATGCAGGAGCTTGAGACTCGGATTCGCGCTGAAGTCGACAAGCAGTCCCGTGCTCATCACGGCAGCGTGCGTGCTCAGGTACAGACCGCGCACGATGAGCAGCTTCTGCTCGAGCTCGGCGACTTTGCGCGCGAGGATTGCCATCTGCTCTTCCTTGCGTGAGCGGTAGGCGCGCTGCGCTTGGCGGACTTGCACTTTTCGTCTCTGTGCGCTTTCATCAGTGGACAGTTGATTGGATTGGATTGGATTTAGGGTAGTTAAGTAAACTCACCTCCTTACTCGCGACTTCGCCCCCATCCTCATCGAGCATCTTCGGCCGCCCGCGCCGGCGCTGCTGCTCCGCGGACTTCGTCCGGTGCCTTGTCGTTGTCGTTGCTGTTGTCGATGTCGATGTAGATGTGGGCGATGTGGGCGAAGAGGTCTGTCGTGGCGTTGTGGCGGCGTCGTCGTCGCCGTCTGTTGAGGGTGGCGATGTGATGTCGAGGGTGTCGATCGATGCGTTCATGATTGACATGTAGTCTGTGAACAGGCTTGGGTCCAGTGGTGAGATGGAGGACAGCGCCTGGGTTGAGCGCGTGGATGGGACCATCTTGGGATATGTGTATGTGTGTGTGTGTGCTGGTTATGTACCAACCAGGGTGAGGCTGTGTCGTATGTATGTATGTATGTCTGTTTATGGATGATTGGATGGATGGATGGATGGATGGATGGATGGAAGTATATATGTAGCAATGTTGTTTCGTTTCCTTAGACGTGATGAAGAGCTCTCTTTTTCAAATAACCCGAAACGGCGGCGGGGGCGAAAAGACTGCAGCTATATACCTAAAGCCCAAATCCCGGTCCGTCCTCATCGCCAGCTCAGTTGCACTCTGCCTCCCAAGATATGTATTGGGAAAAAAATCAGTAAAAGTCCCCTTTTTTACTCTGTATCCACCGCGCGCAAATAACCTTACATCTGCCTCTCAACGGGCTCTATCTCCAGTGCCCTAGTCGCAATCTCCATCATGAAACCCAGCTCCCCGCTAGGCCCGATCTGTCAGGGTAGCTTCCCAAATGATGTTAGCGTTGGGGCCCTCCAAAGCAGCTGGCTGTTGCCCCACCGGCCAGAGGACAAGGCAAAGAAAAGCCCTAACAAGTGGAGGGAAACCGCAAGTTGCGGTGCTGCTCAGGGTTTTGCGGTCGGAGACGGCGCCTTTCCTAATTCTGGGGGACGATTGCCTATTTCGGAAGCGATTGGGGGGCCAAAATGCGAGGAGCTGATTGCTCCGATTTTTTGCACGTCTTTCAGCCCCCGTTTGATGCCCGTCTCTGCGCGATCTCTCGAGAAGAGTCTAGGCTGGCGGTCTTTGGTGCCAGTCAGCGATTACTAACAAGTCGATTTGCTTGGCGGGCTGGCACGCTGTTGACGCCAACCCTGTTAAGGAAGTCGTCGGAACACATTCGGTTTAGCGTTGGCGCACTTTCAGGGTCCACAGTGACAAGCCGCCAGATGCAAGGGCTAGACGGTATTGGCTCTGGCTAAGCCCTTGCTTGGTGTGCTTGCTCCTCCAACATGTATGGCCCCGTCCACGTCCATGTGGCTCATGGGATCTGAGAATAATACAATAACCGCCGGATGGAAGGTGATGTGTAAGCGGCGCGAGCCGAGATTAGCTACTAAGGAAGGTATGTAGCCATACGGAGTACACTGCGCACTGAGGGGGCCCACCTGATCAACAGAAAGAGGTAGAACTGTTTCCTGTTCGGGAGTTGGGTTTGCACAATCTGATTGCACGGCCCTGCACATGGCGGCGGGAAGTGGCTCCTTTCAAGCTGTCGGGTATGTATACGAGAGCTTCTCACAAGCGTGCATATCCATGTGAACGGGCCCGGATTTACATGTCCGAGATCATCATCAGGTCCACGAGTGAGAAACAAAACGCCGAGTCGGATCCGCGGGACTGGATAGGTACCTATATCGTGACAAGAGGTCCAAGCTTTTTTTTTCGACACCATCTACGCTCTTGATAGAAGTTTCCAGGGTCCTCCATACGGATTGCCATCGTTGCGATTTGATAACAACGAAGGAGATACATGGTACAATGTCCCATATTCTCGGTGGGAAAGAACTCAAAAGCGTATTTACGATCGGAGGGAACAACCGATCTACCGTCCGGGCGAATCGTGGCGTCGTCTACAGAGTATATAACAAGTGCAAGGGCCCAGCCCAGCCCAGCGCCCTGGCGTGTCATGACGTCGGCCAATGCTGCAGGATCTACGCGGAGTGGTATACCTTAAAAGCTATCTGTAGCGCCTGACAGTTTGAGACTTGCGGGATCACTAATCGGGCTCATGGTCGTATCCGGCCGAGCTACTCCGGAGTATATCTATGTACCGCGTGTGCAGCAGCAGCAGCGAGTCATGAACGGCGTGGCTGAGAATTAAACAGACGATTCAGACGAGGAGGACAGGCATGTGAACGAGAAGGGTGGTCACATCAGCGGAGCATAAGCAACTTGAACCAAGAATCATTCTTGTGCTTCGGGTTTGGTCTGGAAGGTACCTAGAAGGATGGAAGGATCGAAGGCGTTTCTCCTTCCATGCATGCATGCATGCATCTAATGACGGGACGGAGGGGCTTTCACCTCAAATGAGTGATCATTTATTCGAGCTACTACTTCTACCAGGACCAATCTCAAACAGCTCACGCGATGTCTTTCGGCACCCATCGTTGACGAAAAACTTGCGCAGGACCTGTTCGTGCTCCGCTTGGCTTACCAGATATCCGAACCGCTGTCGCTGCTGGGCGAGTAGTTCCACCCCAGGCTTATCAAGCGTCCCATCCAGCTGCCTCCACGCAGAAACCGCTACCGTCCACACCCAGCACAGACAGTCCTCTTCCGCGGGCTCTCGGATACGTCGACACATGAGCAGCTTTGCTTTTAATGACGCACGCATACACACGGATAGATTATTTACAGGCGGTAGCTCGCTGTACCGCACGCCCGCATACACTATCAGACAGAGGAAGAGCAGATTGTCCAGTGTGGGCTCGGCGACATCGTGAAATGAAAGCGGCGGGAACGCGTCCCAGTAGTCATCAAAGAGGTACCCGGCCTGCAGGCCGTTGCTGCCGTCTGGCTGCAGCTGGCCCGCGGCAAAGTAACTGAACCGCTCGAGGATGGAAAGTAGATGCGTGGACAGCTTCCCCTGTATAGCAAGCGCCGCAAACCCCTCGGGGAGGCCCTGGATTAGACGTAGAAGAGCCCGCGTTGAATGGACGGTAGGATACAGCGGCTGGCGCCTCTGCGTCCGCGGCAACACCGAGGACCCCGATTCCATTGCCCAGGGGAACTCGTACTGCATGAGCACGCTGCGTATATACGGCGAGAGCGCATCGAGCCCACCCCGCGCAGCGACCAGAGCCCCGAGAACGTTCTTGTGCGTTCTGTGCGCGTCCATCTCGTCGTAGCGCCGCTCCAGCAGCGCCAGGAAGCACACCGTCATCAGCATCGCGTCTGTGACGCCCTCTCCGCGCGCGAGGTGTCGCCGCAGACCCGCGATCGCCTTGCCGCGGTGTTCGTAGATGATCTGCGAGGGACGGATGCGGAAGTCTGGGTTGATGAGCGAGTCATGCGCTGCGTGCATGGCCGCTGCGCCCGCGTGGAAGAAGACGTCTTGCGCCATGAATGGCAGCCATTCCTCGTTTGTGACGCACCGCGTGTTGAAGAGGATACTTAACGGCTGGACCCCGGGCACCACGACCTTCCAGTCTGCGGGGCAGAATAGGTATGTGTCAGTAAGGATACATAGATAAGGCCATGTAGTCAGTCAGTTCATTTCCGCCTGCACGTACAGATTTTCAACGATGTTGGGATCTCGGCGATGCGCGCGTTGTAGAGAATCGCCGACCCCTTCGGTTCGTTCTCATCTCCTGCATCCGTCGTGGCTTCGGCCTTTCGAACTTGCGCTTTCTTCGTCGCTTTGGCGGCCTTGCGCTGTTCGTGCGCCACGCGCGCCGCGTGCGATCGCGAGGTGGTATGGAAGACGATCTGCGGTCGCTTGCTCTTTCGGTGCGCGAGGTCATCGACGAAGAAAAACTGCGGCATAAAGCCAAACGTTGATTCCGGCATGGTCGCGTTATTTCTCCTCGAATGAATCGCGTTGTTCTCATATTATGTAGGGGCCAAGGCGAAAACAGACATACCAAGCCAAGCACCAAGGAAAGCCGGAGGGACCGGCTGGAACACTCGTCGACTCGTTGCCATTGATTGCTCAGGATTGCTACAGGTTTCGCTGAATTTCGATCAACGGGGATGGATGGATGGATCGTCCGTCCGTCCATCAGCGCCGAGTCAAGCTCGCATTATTATTATTTTATTTCGGACTGCGTCCGCGGCTGGTTTCTCCTGCATCAGTCGCCTGTTTGGGAGCTGCAACAGCTAAGCCTTATTGGGAAACTGCATTTCCGGAAGGGCGTTAGCAGCGGGGCTCTCCTCCCTGCATGCTGGATGTGCTTTTAAGCTGCAGCCTCCGATTGCATGTCCGGTTAAATTTTATTAAAACTTAACTTATTTCTGGCTGCTGCTGACTACAGACGTACATCCCCAACGCCCTGTGACCCCCTCCCCGCCGACCTGCCCACCCATCCACACCACCCAGCCTGAACTGCGTAATGTGGTGATTAATTATTAGGTTTGAGAGTGTCTCTATACGCATAGGCAGGATGTTCGTACCGTATGAGCCGCCGTCCAAGGCCACGGGCCAGAAGGGATCCAGTCGCCGCACTCTGCATGCTTTTGTGGCGGCCCAGGCGGCCAGCAGGCGCCGCAAGGTCAGTGAACGTGACACAGGGATGATCAACATGTACTCGCTCGAGCCGGACCAGTCAAAGGCGCAGGAGGACCAGGAAGACCCGGATCGGCAGCAGCCTGGACTGTTGCAGGTGGAACGAGGAGGGCTCCCCTTGGTTCAGGCCTCCGGATTGAGAATGACTCGGCCCCTCGGAGCTGCCAAGTTCTACCCAATGAATACACTCGAGAGAAAGGGGCCTTCCACAACAAGGGCCCTGACATATTGTACGTGGAACTGGATTCCGTTGTAGTCTACGGAATATCTAATCAGCCACACACGCGCGGAACTATCTAACTGACGAACCAGACTTCGATGTTATGATCCCCCACGACTCAAAAGCCCTGGGCCACGCGGATACCCACGCCCAATACTACGCGTCCGTCCTGCTCCACTGGTCCAATACGTGCGACGCGATCCTCCACGGCCTGGCGGCATTCACGCTGTGTAACCTCGAACCGCATGACCGCACGGGGAACGCGCGCGCCACAACGCTTTTCCACCGGAAGAAGCTCTTCGATCTCGTCACGGATATGCTATCGCGCCAGGTCGTCGACGATCTCCTCATCCAGGCGATATGCCTCTTGATCCCGATCGACGACTACCTGGGCTACGTCGACTACAGCCAGGTGCATCTGGAGGGACTTGAAGCCGTCGTCCGCGCCAGAGGCGGCCACGAGATGGTCGGGCAATCGGTTGCAGGGATGAGCCAGAACCTGCAGACTTCGCTGCTCGTCTCGCGCAGTCTGTTGTTATCGCATATCCAGACCTCTCTTGATCATAATGCGCCCCTTCCGAATGCAGGCGGCGCCGCCACCATCACTCCTACTAACCGTTTAAACTTGACTAGCAGCCTATTATCATCTCTCGAGAGGCCGCTAGGGCTAGAGCTAGAGCTAGATCAAGCCCTACTACAACTAAACCTGCCATTGGGGTTCACCCACCTCCTCCGCACAGGCCACCACCTCACGCGCAGCTCCATCCCCATCCTGAGAAGCTTCTCCGCCTGGCTCCACACGCACAGCGCCACCCCTGCATCCCAAATCCCCGTGTGGCGCTACTACCACTCCCCAGCCCCGGACCCACACCAGCAGAACCAGCAGCCACACCTGAACAGCATCGAAAAATGCCTCTTCGCCGCCCTCCTCTGCTACGCAGACGACATCAGCGGGATGGGCCTGCACCCGGCCGCGCTCCTCTTCCGACAACCGAAGAAGCGCGCATCCATGCTGCTGCAGGTGCGCGAGCTGTGGACGGACCCCGCGCTGGCCGATTTTACGCTGTGGTTGGTTATGGTTATAACTGTACCCCGGGATTCGGGTATTACGCCGTGGGAGGTGCAGCGCACTTTATTTAGTCGGGTTTTTGAGATGATGTTGCGCAGGGGAGGGGGAGGAGGAGACGGCTACGGCGGCGAAGGCGAGTGGGCGTGGACGTGGGCGGCGGATGTTGAGCCGCGGTTACGGTGTTTCTTTTATGACAAAGGTCGTGCGGCCGTTTGGGAGGCGACGTGGGATGCGCTGTGTGTGTATAATCAACTAAGGTCTACATGATAATGAGCTTAGTGGGGTTATGATGTTATGATTCGCTAGACATATATATATATATATACCAACACTGGTGTCATTAGACTAGTAAGCAAAGTGATGTTCTATCCATAAAGAACCTAGAGTTCCCGCAAAGTCACCACCAATAATTCTACATCTATATATTCCAATGTAAAGGATTTATTATTATTAACATGTTACTAGGTCGAACTTCTTTGGTAATGCCTTGTACCGTTGATAGGTATGTAGATAGCCCGGTTCACCGACAATTATGTATGTCTATATCTCTAGGTCCTTTCTCCAGTGGACTGAGGAAGATAGAAAACACACATCTTGCACTAGAAAACGTAGTTTGCATTGGGTGTCGAGATCATCGCACCTCCTGCATTTCCTGCGGCGTGTGCGTTGCGCCACAGGAGGGATTGAGGGGAGAGATCTTCTCGCAGTTCTGGTAAACTCCAAGCTTGTAACCAAACCAGGTAAGAGTATCTTATTGGTACAAGCTGTCCTATTGCATTTGAAAAAAATCTGTATGGCTCCAGGCTGTTTTAGAGGTGCATGCCCATGCCGTGGAAAAGCTCTACATGCTACGGACTGCACCAGTATGCATAATCAATCAAAGTGTCAAGATAAAATGCGTCTATGTTTGAATATTACTCTTAAATCGCCGTACCTAGTGTCTAGTACATGCTTCCAGTCTAATTACGGAATATCTCTAAAACCCAGGATGTCCAACCTCCCCAAGGGCCCCCCGAACAACCTCCTCCAGCTGATTTTCGGCAAGCCCCAATTCCCCATTCCTAATCGAATAAACGGGCTCGAAATGCCCACTATACGTCCCCTTGGTAAACCCAATATTAATCAGCCCATAGCCAGCAAAGTGCTCGCCGCTGTCGAACGCCTTCTGCAGCGCCGGGATCTCCTCGGCGGTGTTGATGGATTTCCGCGTCCACTTTTCGCCCGTCAAACGCTCGATCGTCTGCACGAGCTCTTCCTGTGTCGTGGCGAAGTCGCTCAGGAAGACGATTTGGTTCGCGGTCGTGCTGGGGTTGAGCAGGATGCGGTTTAGGGCTAGCGCGGTGTTTGCGAGCGTGGTTGTGCTGAAGGGGCCGCGGCCGTCGTCGGTGAATGTGATTGTGCGGGTTGGGTAGTGCAGGCCGAGGAAGTTGTTGCGGAGCGACCTTGATAATACAGTCATTATCAGTCTTACTCTCACTCTTCATGAGAGTAGAATTATGGGACATACCAGCCAATCCACATGCCGCAGGCAATCGTAGTCCACGTCAACGCACTCCCCTCCTTCACCTTCTGACGCAGATAATCCTGCACAAGACCCTTCTCGCGGAACACGACCGAGAGCTCGCGCGCAGCGGGCGTATTGTTATCGAGACCATACTCAGACGGGAGATAGCGCTTCACGCCCGCCGTAATGGCCGCGTCGATGAACTTGAGCTGCTCGGCGACGGAGAACGAGGTGATGGCGTTGACGATTGCGTCCTGGCCCCTGAAGGCGGCGACCAGGTCGGTCTCTGGGTACGAGTCGGCGATTTTGATTACCTTTGCGGTGGGCGGGATCGAGTTGAGCGCTTTCGAGGATTCGCGCGCGAGGACGGTGACCGTGAATGAGGGCTCCGAGAGGAGGGATTGGAGCAGCACGCTGCCCAGCGAGCCGCCGCCCTAGAGGAGCAAAGTTAGTTGAAGTGCTTTGGTTTTGGGGAGAGGGGGCGTACACCGATGAGGATGATGTTCTTGTAGCCGTCGGAAGACATTGTAGCAAAGTTTCTCAGGCGAATCTGGTGGATTATTGGATGTGGTCGAGATGCTTGTGTTTGAAGTGTGATTGATGGATGGAAGTCTCAATCCAGTGCCGGTGGTCCTGGTGCTTTATATACATTTTCTGAACGGTACTCAGAACCTTCTTAGATACCGGTTTGATTAATCACGAATACCCCAAGGAGCTATACAGATCCATTCTCATGGTGGTGAGTGCGTGCGTTGGTAAGCATCGTATCACTAATCGGGGCTCACATCCCTCGCCCTTATTGGCCCAGATGCCCTGATCATTAATCAATCGAATGCTTCGCAACGTCGGGGTCGTGGAAAAGCTAATTTATAATTATATATTTGATCTAGTAAATCTATAGAAAGTGACGTCAAAAACGGAAACCCAGCACTGGTCCGCGGGGTTGCTTGGGGACCACTGTGGTTGTTACCAGGCCCTGGTTTGACAGCCTACAAGAGGTACCTACTGTAGCAACACTTTGCAAGTAAATTCAGATGGACATGGAGGACCTAGGCTGGTGGATTAAAGTCCTATTACGCCTATCCATGGCCGCGAATGTATACGTGATTGAGGATAAGGTAGTTATTTCAACAATCATACCAGATTATAATATCTTCTATATTCCACTGAGCCACAAGTTTAGCAATGGCCCTTCTCATTAGACTCGCATAACTCTAGATACTATCCAACAAGCCCCTCATCGCCCCGATCTCCCAATACCAAACTCCCTTCCTCACTGATAAACCCCTTTCTCCTTAATAAACCCCTCCGCCGTCTCATAATCATGCCCAAAGATCAACCGCGCATTAAACAGCCTCTGCAACCGCTTAATAAACTTCCCGCTCTCATGCCACGCCTTGTGGTCGCGCAGCAGCCACCCCTGCACCTGGTCGAGCTCATAGTTCTCGCGCACGTGGAACTGGTCCGTCGTCCAGATAAACGTCCCATCCTCCTTCAGATTCACCTGCATAATGCACAGCCCGGGCGTGTGGCCCGGACAGTGGTACAACGTTATCCCCGTGCATAGATCGTACTGCGACTCCGAGAAGGTTTGCCAGTTTAGCGCGGAGAGGGAGAGGTAGTCCGCCCTGCGATGATAATCAGCATTGATTGAGCAGGCTCCTAGCTTACAAGGAACGCTATTTATGTATAGTTGGTGAACTCACAGGTAAACCGCCCCATCGGCGCCCGTCGCCGCGGCCCAGCACGCGTGCTTGAACTCCTCTTCATGCACGTAGATCGGCACGCCCGTGTCCCGGAAATGCTCGAGGCCGCCTGCGTGGTCGAGGTGCAGGTGGCCCATGATAACGGCTTTTACATCTTTGATATCGTAGCCCGCGCGCTTGATCGCCACAGGCAGGTGGTTGAATTCCTCGTGCCGCGTTACGGGGAAGAGGTCTGTGGCGACGGGGCCCCATTGCTGTAGCATGATCATCAGTATGATGGATGTGGAATTTGAATTATAATTGTAGAGAGAGTTCTTACACGATCAACGTCCTCTGCGCTCCCTGTCTCGAATAGGATGAGACCCATCTCTGGATGCTCAATCAACCCCGCGATGAGCATGAGGTCGCGACGCTTGTTTGTCGGGTTGGGGTTGCTCGCTGTGCCGCCATTTGCGCCAGCTATAAGCCTGTATGTATCGGTATATCAGCATTAGCCTCTTTTCATTGCTTTCTAACTGGGAGGACATCTCCTCAATGTAATAGTATAGTTTAGAACGTACCACCCTTCATCGACATTCATCGTTCCGAGATTCAGCAAGTGCATCTTCGTGCCCGGGGGACAGACATAAGCCGGGAGGCATGCTGCAGCGAGCTGTTGCATTGGGGCTGCCATTACGGATCTTCCTTTTCTTACGTACCTGGTAGTCAGGTACGTATTTTGAACGGTTTTTCGTTATTTCTGTAGAGCATGGTGAAACAACTGTCGAATGGCTGGGTCGGTATACTTATAAGAGAACCCGAGATCTGCCTTTTCTTGCCTGTCCACTTTGCAGCTGCACTGCATGGCATGGTTTGAATTAATGATTATTTAACATATGTCTCCGGACTAGCAGGGGTACGTTACAAACATTGCAAATCCCGCTGAGGCGTGCTCTGTGAATGCAGGTGCGCAGTGCAATATCTGATTAGTGATACCAATCTCTCACCTCGTGCTTAGTAAAATGACAAACCATCCCCGAGACTCCAACTCGGAGACATTATCTGGGAGACCGGAAGCACCCGAGGCTCTCAATCCACTGATATTTGCGAGTGCAAGAGGCCCGCCCTCAGTTCAAACCCCGCAATCCGGATACCTGCCTAACCTTCCCACCGTCCAGAAACACAAACAGCTGGCTCCTCAACTCCACCCAGCCAGCAAGCCATAATAAATGCTAAAAACATAATCAAAAAAGAAAAAACATACAACAGTAGGG
>JOMC01000176.1:32948-62789 GCA_000812125.1 Aspergillus ustus
CACCCTGTGGTCGTATGTACCGGGTATCTCATGAATATGACCTATGACCTAGAAAACAGAGTTTCCACTAGCATCCAGGCCGTAGGCGCCTTAAATGCGATCCTCCGCGAGGAAGTGGTTGATGGAGAAAGCAACAAATCGTTCTAAGTGCAGAACATGGGAACCAAACAAGGGAGGTACTTATCTAATCTATTAATTTTCTTCTGGCATTAAGACCCGGATTTTTAGTCATATAACTATACTCACGTGATTTCCACCTCCCTCACCAGTCTTTTATATACATCCAACGGCTGAAAATGTACCTGCAATAAACTTCCCCGCTATTAGAGGGAGCGAATAGCCACACTGCGCCTAGATGACTATCCATGTACTATGGCGAGTGCGCGCGTCAAAGAACTAAACCCTGACTCTCTGGCGATTAGAACCGCTAGATTTAGCGTAGGGGATGCTTAGTATGTGGCCTTTGAGATTTTATGCTGCTGTAGCCACACAGTTCTAGTATGAGTTGGCTTGACTTATACTATCACAATCGTTTGCACACGCCGTGGGTTCACGGTATTGTTAATCCACTCATCACTGGCATAATCTTGGCCACAGCGGCCCTGGCTATAAAGGAACTCGGCAATCCTAATTTTTCTAAAGTCGGCAGGGTCTCTAGTCGCTGGTCCTAAGACAAGAAACGCTGTGACTCAAGGAGGTATCTTTAGTAAAATTTTGTCAGGATATTAGCACTACTTTACTAGTCAGGCTTTGGAGGTGTTATGGCCCTGAGAGCGTTCTTCTAAGTAACCGCTGGCAGCGTCCGCTGCATCTGCTGGTACACGGAATCGTTTGTGAACCATATATTTGTGCAATTCTGTTTTCGGGCCGGCGATGTTAACATAGAAGGTACCCCGCCACAGCGTCTTGTTATAGACAATTATGGTATTGTGCACAAAACTCGAGATAGTTAGCCTTGCAATCTAGACCTCTCCATGTTGGTCACGCCCTTTTGGCTCTAACTTCCAATCCAGGAGAGTCAGCATGGAATGTTCTGGTGAGGCGTACTGGTTATTAAATTGGACTGTCGATTAACACCCAGGGAAATGATGGCAGGAGATTATGATTGGACCTTGGATGGTAGCCACCTCCAACTAGGGCTCCGGACTAAGTTCTTCAGCCAGATTCCCACCATATAGTCAGAAGATGTCACAGCTGTGGCACATTTGCAGACATCTGGAGCTGTAGATAAGTCAATGGCGGCATATGTGTATTTGTGATCTGCTGCCCTAAGTGGTATGGTTTGTGACTTAATCTCTTAAAAAAAATATGCACGAGGAACGTTTAGGTTGATCTACCTAGGCTAAGGGAAGGTTAAACCAGAGTATGATAGCCTTACATGTGGACTCAGCGTTAGCCGCACACACATTCTCATCGCGATGCTTAAAGCTAAGAATCAAGAACTATTACTTACTTACTTACTTCTTCACTAAGGGGGGGGAATAGAAATTCGCTTAGGATGAGTTGAAAATAAGATATCTAATAGAGTAACGCCTGGTCTTACTCCTATAAGCTATTCAACTGACCGGAGTGGCTTGAAGTACGCTGCTCTCTCGTGTTTTACGTTTGGTCTTTTAACTTCAGGCTAGCGTGGCTTTTGTAATATTACACAAGATTATTGCTTCTCCCATCCAATTAGTCTGTCGGCATATCTGGCGCAGCACCAAGAGGTCATCACATCCACGTCCAATCGCGAGTCTGGAAACTGGAGGCTGTGGTGAGGGGCATGGAAGCGAAGTTGGGCTCTCAGCTCCTAAAATCTGCCTAGTTACCCTGTATAATAGGGGCCGGTTTCATCTCCGCTGACAGAAGAAGGACGCAAAACGCAAAACATTAAGGTCCCTCTGCCAGAATAGACCCATCTTATAATAATCCGGCCACGGAGCATATCCATACAGGATTCCTTCCACAGAGCCAGGTCTCCGATCCTGATTTAGCCCTCTCCAAGAATCTGGTTTTTGATTTTCCCTCTGGGGATGTTTCGCCTATCATGGGGTCCTTCGGCTCGAGCCATTCATATTTGGACAGCGATTTCAACTTTTCGACTTCTTCTATTATAGGAAGCGAAAGTGGACGCATGGACATTTCTGATCTTTACACAGAAGATTACCGGGTTCCAGACTCACTACAGGTGCATATGGCACCTCTTATAGTCCATCGTGGCTTACCTAGCACCGTTGCACCAGCCCGCGCCGAAGACTCGGGGACCTTGATACCAGCAGGAGGACCTTAGAAATGTGGGTGGGCAGGCTGTATCTTGACTTATGGGAGAGAGCGTGATCTAATTTGATATCTAAAAACTATCCATCTTGGCCCTCCAGCGATGCGATGTACCACTAAGGGGTGTCACAGATCGTTTAACAGGAGGGATTATCTGGTCGCCCACATGCGGCGTGCCCATCCCACGAAGACTGGTAAGCTAATAATCGAGAACGCTAATTTTCCATGTCAAGCTACATCCTACTCTGCGGTAGGCAACCCATATCCGACAGGCAGAACAAGGGGGAGATCCGAATTCTGCCTGGGGATGGGCCGCAAGCTCTACTCGGCGAGATGGGAGCTTCCTCTTGTTGTTGCCGATATACCCACGGATCAGCAATCTACATTTATACTGAATGGTATTACTTTGACAATGGTGGAGAATGGAGTCAGAGTGCTGACTGGAGAGGAATTTATCCGAACGCGGTACGGCCAACCTGGAATAGCCCTTGTCGAGGATATTTTCAAGGCACTATCGAGCGAGGGTGGAATTTACAGTGAGTTGTGCCCTGGGGTACTAGCCATATATGACTAGAACCACTCATTATAGTGCAGAGGATGATACCAAGTCGATAACGGCCTCGAATTCCGAGATTGAGATTTCGTTGAGCCAATTGATCACGTATCTCTGGGACCTAGTTCTCTGGGTTTCTCTAACGTTCCGTGAACCCACAAAAGGCTCCATTTGTCTATCAACTTGCGAAATTGATGGGCACCTTGCTAGCCTCGAATCACTCTTACTAGCGACGCCATATAGCACATGCTGCTGGTTTAATCTCTTTAAGAGTGCCGTCATCGCGGTTGAACCGCATAGCAAGCGCAATCGGACAATGTTCCTGGAAGCGGAGTTCTATCTAATGCTTCAGATAGCAGCGGTCGAGTATCCCGTGCTGGTGCAAGGTGGCCTGATTCTTACAGGATACTCAACCGCTCTGGTACCTGTGAAGTTAGTAGACGACAACACAATCCTGTGGCACCTAGAAGTGGCGAAGCATGATTCCCAAATTAAAGCGAGCGAGCTTTCCTCGCTAAAAGAGGATTGGTATAAAGTTGAAAACTTCAAAGACTTGAGATCCAGAAAAGCTCTTGTTGGATGGTGCGCGGAATCTATCGCGCTCCTCGGGACAGATTAGCTAGGGACGGTCAGGTGGCCCAATGCAAAAGCCAAAAAGGCTTCATGGAGCTGGAGTGGCGCAAATCTGTAGTTGATAGCCACATCAACCGCTCCCCTTTAGCTGGGAGGACAGGTCGGCTTGACATTTGAACGAAGGCTGAATTCCCTACGGTATGACGCAGCCAAAAACTACCTGAAGTGCCTTAATAATGGCATGACAGAGCATATGGTTCTCTATAACCTCAGTGCCTCAAGAGCGTGGCTTGTGCCACTCATATGCATATTCCATGAGATGCTCCTGGCATACTGGTGACAGTTACCAGACGCATATCGAGCACCCACCATGCCATTCGCTACCCCGACGTCTGACGGTGCAGAGGGTGCGTATGTATCGCTTCGAGACTGTGGCGGTCATATTGTTGACCAATCGGGGGAAGACCGAGTGACCATCCGGGAATTGATACTAGGTTTCTCTACCAATCTCTTCGTGACCACTTTAAAGCCCCCACACCGGTTGAAAATATATGGATATGAGTTCATGGATATCATGAAGGACTCCCATACGAGTGAGCTGAAGGAGAGCCACATTAAGAGAACGGGGCAGTCATGGATATCGCTTTTAGAGCACTTCACCTGCCTTTTCTGTTCCGAGCTTGGGGCCGCGATTAGGGGTTCTAAGGGGAACGAACCTGGCCTTGTGTGCAACCAGCTCCCTAAAGGTCATGACTGGCTTGCGGTGTCAATGCGTAGTATCGAGAGACTGAACAACTGATATGGAGATGATGTCGCCGGCGGTCCACTCCAGCTTTCAAGCCAGCACTACTGCTTTATAGAAGGGCTCCCTTTCCAGCAATGTAATCACACAAATAGAAATGGAGTTTCCTGTTGGAATTCTGGGAATGTCTTACAGGGTATGCAGCTTCATGTGGCACCTCCCCAACAAGATTCCTTCCCACAGTAGTACAGTAGCAATGGCGCCGTGGTGTTCGGCTGCTGCAAACGAGATCAACCTTTTCTATCTCAGATATTTATGTGGCGGCATAATATTAAGCAGTCAGTTTAACACCCCGACCAGGACTCCACTGCAATAACACTATACCCGCCGGCAAAAGGACAGCTTGATCTGGCCTTCACCATATCCGCTAATACCGCGTAGGTTCAAAAATCGCCTATTTCCTCTCTCTCTCTCTGTCTCTCTATCCCTCTCTGCTTCCTGATGCTGACTAGTCCTAGAGATGAGGCTAGTGTACCCTAAGAGCTAGACAGATCCACCATTTAGGTATCCCTACCCATACACCACAACAATTGGTTGATTGAGGCTAGGATAGCGTCTACTGTGACTGGGATTGTGTACCTAATATCTGCTAAAAGTGGTTTGGGATGATCAGGAGGTTTGCAACAAACTCTGTTCAATGGGGTAACAGATGGATGTGGTGTTGCGACCATTCGGCAGCAGGCGAGCTGAGGGCAAATTGGCGATTGTTGTCCCCGCCCGCATTATAAAGTCCAGCAGTCGATCCTAATGCGGGAGGCCGCTGAGGTAATTATCAAGGCAAGATCTGAACCAGATTGCCAAATGGCTATGCTTGAATGAACCACGGCCTAGTGGCTCATTCAAAGGTTCTCTTTTTGAAGTGTAACAGGCATGGATATGTTCTTTTGGTCTTTTGTTCCATCCATGGCAATGAAACCAGAAAAAAAAAGGAAGTAAAAAAAAAGAAATAGCACTTTTACCTGCTAGCCTGCATAGCCACAATAGATACGAGGTCCCAGAAGAGGACACCGAGTTGTTCTTCTCGTATCCGCTTCTTTGGTACAACCGAACTGACTATCATGAAACTGTCGCCCTGATAATACCTAAACAGCGCCAGAAGATGGACCTTACCAGCCTGCCTACCGAACTCAATCGTCGAGATTGTGTCCCATGTGTCTGTCCTGGACTACTATAACCTGAAACAGGCTGGGTGCCCCCGCATAACAGCTGCGGTGCGCCAGGTGTGCGCCTCGCTCCCCCGTAGCACGTACCTCTCGGAGCTTGTCCTTGAAGACCAGCGACGAGGAGGAGGTCGCGAGGCTCCCCGTCACCGCGCAATGGTGATCATGGTTGCGAGGGGACAGTGTGCGCTCGCGGTGTATTATGAGAGGAAGTACTACGGCCCAGTAGGAGCAGGCGTAGTCCAGCATGGCCGCCAGGGCGCAGAATTTAAAATAAATGTAACAAATTGGTAGGTTGAAGAAAGTATGGGGCTGGACGAAGAAAAGCGATCATTCCGGCTCGCAGTGCACTGGGCGGCGTACTATGGATCCCGAAACGTTGTCGAGTCCCTGCCGGATCGGATCCATCTCTGCGGAGGAAAGCACGGCCGGGCACCGCTTCATTTTGCCGCCTTGGGCGGGCAGGTCGAAATTGTCGAGTTCTTACTGCAGCATGGAGCTAATGTGAATGCACTCGATGACCGGGGCAGGACCCCACTGGGTATTTCGATTTCAAAACATGGAGTATTGAAGTCCAAGCTCACGATTCACACTAAATCATGTGCAGAACGGATTATGGTCTTGAATTCACAAGCCGACATGATAGAGCTTGTGGGAGCCTCGACTGACGCTTCGAATTTGTCAAGAGGACGTCCAGGCCCGCCGCCAGGTTCGCTGTATTCTTCAGACCGTCACTGAGCCCTTAATCGTCAAAATACAATCCCTATACTATCGGGCATCGCGCAGCTTTGCGGCTTGAGCTTCAGGAAATGTAGCCGCCACCTTGGTATCAAAATGGGCTAGTATGTAGCGGTCCTTAGCCAGCTCAAGGAGAAGCTCGACGTATTTCGATACAGTCTTGTCCAGATTCCACAGTGAGTCAAGCGCCTCCACTATGTTCCTTTCGATTTTCGCACCTCGCTGGAGTAGTAGTTTGATGGTCTTGAGCCGTTGAGCCATGTGCCAGGGGCTTGCAGTATGCGTAAATCCGAAAACGGCTGCCTCAAGGAGGGAAATATTCGTAGGCGGCGGAGACTTCCGCCTGAGGAATGAGAGACGGGAAGTACTGCGTGGCTGCGAAACATTGGTGTTGGTAAGGCTTAATTTTGTCTCAACGTATGCAGGGCAAGGCCATGCGGCCGCCCAGGTCAAGGTGCTCGGGTCTGCCTTTCGATTTAATGCTCTAAGGACGCTCAGATGAAACACTGGCAATTGTCCAACCGCATACTTGGTGTTTACGCGTAAAGGGCACAATGTGGGACGCTTGAAAGCTGTAATAGGTTGATTACCAGGGCGACGGTTCGCTTCCCAACATGGCAGTGTTGCAAGCACGATGCAGTATCTCTCAGTTTCCGTGGTGTGTGCATTGGTAGAGTTAGAGTCTTCAAGCCTGTTGAGAGGACTGCCGATCAACAGATAATTACTAGCATACATAGGCTGATAAGTCTGTAAACCAGGAATGATCTGTAGGTGGTGTCGCCGACGCGGGTACGATTGGCGACGTGGCTGCTGCAAAACGAGTTTCTTGGTCTGCCTGAAACATTGCACTGCACGTTGGGCATCGCATCGAGAACTGAACAGGTAGGTGTTGAAGAGTTGCAATGCGCAAGCAGAGGCGAATCTTCTCGACGGAGCAACTCCCCAATGATGTCGGTCGCAGCTTCCACAATCGGTGTTCGTGTCGGGTCCTGTCCAGGAAGCCGAATCGGTACAGACTATTGACGTTTTCACCGCAGGAAATCTTCTCCGGTAGCAATCTGTCAAGCCTAGCTGGCCAGATCCCCTTGGGACCCCCATGCACGTGACAAGTAGAAGGATAGCATTCTCCGTATCTTCTCCAACATCTCCCCGCAGCCTCTCGCACTAGCCCTCAGGCTCGCCCCACTGAATCCACAAGCGTTAATGCTCCACGTGATGATACATGGCGAGATGGTGAGATAACGGACGAGTCACCGGCGATCTCCGGTCAGAACTCCGCCTCATCGACGAACTTCTTCCCCCTCTGACTATTCACAGAGCGCCGTCGACAAGCATGGCGGAGAATAACAGGCCAACAAAATCACCACAAAGGGCTAAACGAACGAGATCACGAACAGGATGCTGGACGTGCCGAGAGGCAGGCTACAAATGTGACGAGATGAAGCCGGAGTGCGGCCGTTGTACGCGGCTACAAATCCATTGCAAGGGGTACGGGCTACGCCTCAAATGGACTTCAGAGGCCATTCCCCGAGGCGGGCGTCGTCGGTCTACCGGGTCGTCTTCTCCACAATCTAGCCCTGCGCGGTCGCTGTCTCTCCGGCCATCAGACATGACTTTAGAGCAGTACAGGCTTCTCCACCATTGGACTGTCCATACCTCCCCGCTCCTCGGCATATCGCCCGTTGGCCAGACGAACCCTTTCCAGATGTACCTGACTCCAATGTCTCTCTTGGATGCGAGCAGCTCGGTACGCTACGCTGTTCTTGCGATAGCAGCGAGCCACTTAGCAGTCTCAGACACGGATCTGGACCCCGGTCGAAGTCTCGCCTTTGCCGCGCAGAAGTATCGGATTAGCGCAATCGCATCTCTCAGAGAGACACTAGGCCAAGATCTCACCGTGGCCGCTCAGAGCGATGCTACACTAGCTTCCATCCTTCTTCTCGAGATTGGGAAACAATTCGATAGCACCAGCGACGGCGATGTCAATCATCTCATAGGTGCCAAGGAGTTGATCCTCGCTCGAGGCGGCCCACATTCCCTGACTACACCCTGTGCGCGTTTCCTCCTGGATCAGATCCTTTACCACGACTTACTCTCCGCAGTGTCTAAAGGTAGTGAGCCGTTAATTCAACACGACTGGCCAGGAAAAGAAGACACATTTTACCTTCACAGTAATCTCGAATCCTTTAGAGGATACCATCCAACCATCCTGCAAGCTGTCGCTGGGATCAGCGAGCTCAAGGCACGAAAGGAGGCGGCTTTCTCACGTGGGGAAAGCGATCAAATCACGACGTTGGCTGATCTTACACTCGCCGGGCAACAGATCGAGAATGAGCTATCGTCTTTCAACATTGAAGCATCTACGAACAGTCCCCCTGACCAAGCACACACGACCGAGGCCCACCGCTCCGCCGCTCTCATCTATCTCTACCGTGTCGTCTACGATATTGGAGCACCGCACTCCCTTACACTGTCTCAGGTGTTACAGTGCATTGACTCTATGGCTTCAGTGCCTCTATCGTCGCCCTTGATATCAGCACACGTATGGCCGCTGTTTACGGCTGGATGCGAGGCGACCGAGCCCAAGGACCGTGAGTTTGTCAAGCAGCGACTGGTGGCTATGTACCAGCTACGGCGAATAGAGTCTCTGCGCAAAGTGCGGGAATTGATGGAACAGGTGTGGCTCAACAAGGACTACAAGCACAGCATGGAAGGTGCAGAGGAAATGAGTCGGCTCGGCTGTATCGAGGTGGTCAAGGGATTGGGAGAGATGTTGCACCTGGTTTAGCATATTATGCATCGTAGTGTCAATAGTTTCGATTTAATAATAATATCAGATATAAGCGGTCACTCTACGGCTTCAACGCAAAATCGTGATCATGCCTGCCCTGCAAGTAATCATAGCCCTCCTCCACCCATTCGACCTGCGGATCAACCCCCTCCCACCCCTTAACCGTCTCCTCCAGCGCCGCCGGCAACAGAATCTTCTGATCACTGCGATACCAGTGCGGAAACAGAATCGTCACAAGCATGACCCTTGGTTCATCCGTCCGATTCGGCATCCCCGCATGCCACAGCCTCATATCGCGAATAATCAAACTCCCTTTCGGCAGGCGTTCTGGCTGCACCCCTCCTCTACCCATCCTCCGCCGCTCCTCAAGAAGTTCCTCCTTCACTTGCTTATGCTTAAATTGCGGGTCCAGCACGTCCTTGGTCGTATCCGTATGAGAGCCCAGCCATACCTCCGTCGCGCCATTCTGGGGAGTTGTCTCAACGAGATTAATATTGATTGCATATCCCCAGGGGATCTTGGGAAAATCGAAATTTACATCCACGTGCACGGGCTGTCGGTCTTCTGCGCGGAACGCCGTATTCGCGCTGTAGAAGCGGAGTGTTGGTCGCGGGCCGAACATACATTCAACAACCTGAATCGCGAATGGGTTCGCGACGACGTCTCGAAATACATATTCCTTTTCGAGGACGGGCTCTTGCTGGATGTTTCCAGTTTTGGAGCCGAAGTTGCGGTGTGTTGAGTCTCGAGCGTAGAGCGTTTTTGCCTCCGGGACCATCCGGCTGTCGAGTTTGTCGAGGTTTTCAGTGGATACGGCGTTGGCGAGGACGACGAGGCCGTCGCGGTGGAGGGCTTCGATTGCGGATTGCAGGTTGTGGGAGGAGATTTTTCCGCTGCTCAGTTCTGTGGGCGATAGTGTTATCTGTGTTGGTTGGGGGGACGCCATGTTCGCGATTCCTTTGAGAAACTTTGAGGGTGAATTGCGGAAATGATAGATGGCGAAGGATTAATGATTGGCAAGTCTTATCAGGACCTGTGCTCTTCCTTGGCTAATAAATAAGAGCGCTGGGCAGTCGACCAAGACGGAACAAGAAACCTGGAGCCGCTGCAAGAATTGCCTGGTTGCGTTTAGTGGGAGGGCCAGCCCGCTTCTCCAACTTTGCCTCGCCCCCGCTCGACTGACTCCAACTCGAAACTCAACTGCTACTCTTGCTTGATTGGGTTTAGACTTCTTCTCATGAAATGTGCCGATTGGTCCCAGATACTAGCATATCAACGCTTCGGCAGATACCCCGAGGACTGTTACAGTTGCTGCTTTGGGGTAGCACTATCTCCAAAGACGAGCTTGTCTCGTGATAACTTATCGTCGACTAATAATAGGGCATGTGTTCGTAACGGAATTCTATAACTTGACAGTCTCTCCCTGTCATTACCCAGTCATGCAATGGTGATACATCGAGAATCTCGGAATCATGACAGCCGAGCTGGACAAGGCCCCCACTACCACAGGCAAGTCTCTGGACAACGCAGATGATGCCGCCTGGCAGGCCGAGCAATCCCAACTCTACACGCAAGCCCAACACACCCTTGGCTTCTGGGAGGCAGTCCGCCTCTACCGCCCCGCCGTGCTGTGGTCCCTCGTGATCAACATCGCCGTCATCCTTAAGGGCTTCGACGGCGCTCTCGTCGGCAGCATCGTCGGCCTCGAGCCCTTCAAGAAGCAGTTCGGCTACCTCTACAACGGCGAGTATGTCGTGAGCGCAGCCTGGAACGGCGCATTCAACTACGCGAACAGCATCGGCGGCGTTGTCGGCGCTCTCTTCTCCGGCTGGGTGTATGACCGCTTCGGGCCGAAGATCACGCTCACGGCGTGCTCGGTGCTCTCCATTGCATGTATCTTTATGGAGTTCTTCGCGACGACGCCTGTTGTCTTGTTCCTTGGCGAGCTGTTTAACGGCACCGTCATTGCCTTCTACCCGATCATTGCGTCCGCCTATATCGGCGAAGTGTGCCCGCTCGTCCTGCGCGGCGTCGCCGGGTCAATGGTGAACCTGGGCTTCGTGGTCGGCCAGCTCATCGCCTCCGGCGAGCTCAAGGGGACAAACAGCCTCTCCACAGAATGGGCCTACCGCATCCCCTACGCCTCGCAATGGGCGCCCGCCGTGCTAATCCTCGCCTTCGTGCTCTTCTGCCCAAACTCGCCCTGGTGGCTCACGCGCAAGGGGCGCATCGCAGATGCAAAACAGGCCTTGAAGCGCTTCACATCCTCCTCCTCGAATATTGACATCGCCCCAACCCTCGCGAACATCCAGCACACGCTCCGCCTCGAGGCCGACCTGACAAAGCACCACAACTACCTTGACTTCTTCCGCGGGTCGGACCTGCGCCGCCTCATTATCGCAGTAATGGTCTACAGCATCCAGCCGCTCTCGGGACAGGTCCTGTATGTTAACTACGCGGTGCAGTTCTTCCAGCGCGCGGGGCTCGACTCGTCCAATGCCTTTAGCATGAACGTTGGCCTGACGTCTGTCGGCTTCGTGGGGACGATCCTGGCCTGGCCGCTCATCTCGAAACTCGGTCGGCGCCCGCTGTATATCTGGGGCACGCTCGCCATCGCATTCCTCCTCTTCCTCATCGGGATCCTCGATATCATCCCGCAGGCCCGCCAGGGCTCGGGGAATACCGCACCAATCTGGGCGCAATGCTCCCTCATCTTGCTGTGCCTCTTTACCTACGACATAACAATCGGCCCGGCGTGCTTCACAATCCTAACCGAGATCCCGTCAGTGCAATTGCGGGGTATGACGATCGGCCTTGCGACGGTGAGCTGCCATATCTGGAATATCATCTTCGGCGTGAGCATTCCCTATGCGATTGACCAGGATCAGGGGAATTGGAGGGGGAAGGTCGGGTTTCTGTTTGCGGGGATAGCGGCGCTTTGTACGTTCTGGTGTTGGTGGTTTTTGCCGGAGACGAGGGGGAGGACCTTTGAGGAGTTGGATATCTTGTTTGAGAGGGGGGTTAGTGCGAGGGCGTTCGGGGGATATAAGTTGGATACTGAAGACGAGGAGAGATTTGAAGATAGGTGATGAGTATACTCGATTTTTAGGGCACAGGGCCCGACATTGCAATGTTCTCTCGGACTATGGATTGATGTACTCCTCTCGTCTTTCATATCTCGGCAAATACTTCGAGTCTATCATTTATTGTTCCTCTGAGTAGCAACGAATCCCCGTATGACTGTGACCACACAAGGCAGTCCACACCTGTATTCTAGTAATCTCTCCTTCCAACCCTCGGGGCGTGTCCTCAGCCGCTTCATCACGTGACTCTAACCACTGAGTCAGGAACTGCCTCCGTTAGGGGTGGGGTCTATCAAAGCGTAACAAGAGCCGAGAGACTCAGTCACCAAGGGGGAGGGGAGGTGCGAGAGAGGACACGTTAGCAGCTCGGGCTTGGCAGTCAAGTTTTAGAGGGCTTCAGGACATTCGGGTGAAGGGACTAAAGGTACGGAGCAGGGCGGCACGGGCGCTAAACCTGACCAGTCTCAACAGTCGCAAAAAAATTGGTTCAAAAAACATACAACAGTAGGGATTCGCATGTGGTCACCCACCATACTACTAACCTACCGGCGTGTGGCTTAAGTACGGCTGAGCGGACGGGAAGCCCTGTTCTCCACACCCTGTGGTCGTATGTACCAGGTCATCTCATCTCTAGGTATAAGTAGTACATAACATGCGAAAGTGAGGCGTCTGATCAATTCCATGTGCGGAGAATCCTACCTCAGGTTCAAGTTAGGGTTAGCCGGCATCACCGATTGGCCTACTCTGCCACACCACACAGCGAAATTCTATAGTTACGCTAACCGAAACTCACCAAACTGCCTACCCTTGGAGGGAAAGTCTGATGATAGAGATCTCCAATCCTTGAACTTTAAATTGGGTGGTTATATTCAAATTATGCCAAAATTGTATGCAGTCGCACCATCAGCTCTTCGACAACTAAACCCAACCTGGAAGATTGTGGAAGCTTCCAACCAAGCAACTATATATCGTTAGCTAGCTGTGTTATCTTATTCTGCTTAAATATTTGTCCTGCCCGACAAGCCTCGATCGTATGGAGCATGGGTCCAGCCCAACTACGCCATATATATATAGTGTAGAGTAATTCGTCCCTAAAGCCGAACTAGTTAGATAGTTGCATGAATATCTCTTAAAATACCAACTTGACGCGGTTCGCAATAACCGCTCATCGAGCCCAAATACGCGCACCGCCTTGCCTTGTATACATCAATATATTCCGAGGGTCTCAACACCTTCAGAACGTCTCGGCCGAGTGACGGGCCCGGTTCGGCAACAACGATACCTTTGTCGGGTCAACGGGGGTTTCGGAACACTTGGTAGTGGAATGGGATTATTTAGAGAAAAAAAAATAGTTTATTTGGTCCGTAGGTAACATTCTAAGCATATAGATCACAGATATCCCCACATTTGGCCGCCCTGGATCCTCAGTCCCATCCCCATCTCAGTCCGACATGAGATGTCTTCGCCACGAGAACAAAATGAGTTAGGATTATTACTGGCGCATGCAAATCCGTTACCGGGTCCCAGAAAGATACGCGATGAAACCGATGCCCAGGTAGCAGATAGCACACCGGGCGAGCAATGTGGTGGTTCATCGTCCCCTAGTAGCGCCGATCTGTCCACCACTTCCTCTCAATGTACATATCCACCGGTTGCTGACCGTGGCCTTGAAAGACGACCCAAATAGTCTCTTTGCGTTGAGCAGGATATTGACGATGCTGTGAAATGCATCGCGCGATTTTCTCTTGCCCACTTTGGACGGACCGCTGGGGTCGGTTCATTTCGATGGAGTTGATATGGACCTCATGCGGGCTGGTGCTGCGGAAGTATGATTGTGAGTTTATGGCTGGGTGCTGTGTGTTCTATGACTCTAGCCCTCCTCCATGGAGGACGCATGATATCTCATCGTGGGATCGGGGATGATGGAGTGATAACAAATAACGTCCCCTTCCAAGTCCCTCGCACGGTACCAAGCGAAACAACCACCCATAGAAGAATAACAACCGTGGACAGAACCTAGTATAGTAAGAGATTTGAATCAGCCCAGCTTGACCCCGGTCTTTTAAACTCCACAAAGTCTCCAGTGCCGCTTAACTTACAGTCCCCAGAACCCGAAAAACCAACGACGGAAGCTCATTCCCGATAAGAATCGTACTCGCCGCATAGACGCCCAGTGGGAACGTGAACCCCCACCAGCCCATATTGAACGGGAACGGCCAGGCAGAGTATATCGAGGCGAGGGCGAACACGAGCCATGTTAGCCCGAAGGCCCAGATGAGTAGCCCGATCATGAGCGTCACGACTTGTATGCATCGTGCGGATATGGTGAGGTCGAGGTCGAGGTCCGGGGTGGTGGTTGTTGTCGCCAAGAGGGTGTGGTGGGCTACTTTCCCGAGGTATATGATCCTACAAAGAGAAATGCAAGGTCACCACTGGTTAACAAACACAGACACGCTCCGCTCCACGGTGTGACAAAAAAAAACATACGTATAAGATCCAAACCCCAAAGGCCCCACGGGCAGAAAACAGCTAACGATGAGCTCTCGCGGGGGCAGTTTATGCACCGCGAGCCTGTGGTAGTAAATGACGAGCACAATGGCCGCGAGGGGCATCGACATCCCCCAGAGAACAAAGCTGGCGAGCGTTGTGGCGAGAGCACGTTCGCGCGACGGTAGAACTTCGGCGACTTCGGCGCCGACGCCTGAGGCAATGATTGTCGATGCCAGCGGGAGGAGCTGGACTGCGGTGACCATTTCTAGGGACCGGATGCGCGATTTGGACATGCTTTTGTCTCGTTCTTAGCGAAGACGCCAGGGGGAGCGGGAGCGGGAGCGGGAGGTCAACGTACAGCAGAAACGATAGATAAATCGTCAAGATGACAGCACCTACAGCGTCAACGATCCAAAAAGCCCAGATCATCGTGCTCGCCCACTCGCCTGAAAGTGGAACGCATATGAAGACCCACATCTCGATGAGCGTCGCGAAGGCGATCGGGATAGTGCCCAGGAATGGAGCAACTAGGGGATCACAGAGAGTAGTGCGCCATAGTTGGGGAAATAGACAGTACCGTAGTACTGTCAGAGCGGAGATGATGCAGAAGAAAACGAGATTAAGCAAGAATAGTACGATGGACAGGTAGTAGAGCCAGTTCGCTTTGAAGGGGATGTAATAGAGGAGTATGGACGCCATTCCAGTTCCCATGCATACTGTGAACCAGCTTCAAGGTATTAATTAGTAACCCGTTGTAGAGAAGGGAATGGAAGGCCTGATAGGCAGGGAAGCTTTAGGGACCCACGCCGGGCTAAAAGAAGCGATGATCTCCCTCCAGGTCGGCGGCCGACCTGAAGAGACATTTGCTGATTTGACCTCAATTGGAATCCCAGGATTATCGTAGGTAGAAACTGTTCGGGCAATGGATGGCTGGATTGGGGTGCCTTCTAGGTCAATTGATAGATCTGAATTGTCGTCAACGGACATTTTAGAGAGATTGTCGGATTCGGAGTCGGAAAACAAGGACAGCACAGGCAAGGCTATGCCCAAGGGACATACGATGATGAATGCAATGTTGTATGTTGTATTACTGCTGCTGTCCTTGGTTTATCTATAAGATCTGATGTCTCCACATTCGGAGCTGGGATGTCGGCCGAGAGATCGTCTTAGACGGTGGCGAATCGACTACACATGTCGATAAGATAGGCCAACCTAGTCCTCACTTCGAGCCAGGCAGTAGAGCAGATAACTATCTAGGTCGTTCCACTGGCCCTCGTTACAGGTTGACGTGGTAAGGCCCTGCCTTGGAGAGGGTTTCAAAAGCTCTGTTAACCTCTAGCCTAATACGAAATTCATGTGGCACTATAGATAGAGGCCTTGCTGCAAGATTTGTATCCTAGTAAGAATGTAGAAAATAGCATCTTACTGTGGAAAGGATACTCACTCAAGCACCGTTAAAAACCAGGCGAGCTGTGTGATGCGTTTTCCGACGTGGATACGCCAAAACTCCGCGGGAAAGTTTTCCGGATTTTCGGCCTTGCACTGTATGCGGAGCTTGTTCACCAGATGGGATCGGCCAACGCACCTGCATCGCTCATATAAGTGCATACTCGATTCAGGCGTCTGGTAGGGGCGATGGAAATTGTGTCAAGTGGTGAGTCTTCCAGGTGTGTTGAAGCCGAATCTTCAACACGGAACACGAAAAGTGCAGTGTATCCTCGGCGTGTTCTCTAGGTCTGTCCCTGAGGCTGCCTCTTGTATTATTCGGTAAAGCACGCCGATTGCGCGCTAAGCTGTCAGTGAAAAATATCAATCTTATTGGCAAAGAAACAAGTCGAATGCCATCCTAGACCAGTATGACCTCACCTCAATCGCATGGTCTGGTAGCCACTTATATAAACCTCAACTTCAGAACCGGAGTGATGATTCGCCGCCGAGAAATGCTCTTACAATGGATGATGATGAATCCCTCCCATTACTACTCACTGTATATATATGGCCCGTGCTTGCGGACTGCCAATATCTCTCAAGGTCCAGCTTATCTCCTCCCAAGCTGCACAACACTGTTCCTGCGAAACCCTCCATTGGACCAGGCTGTCTCTTCCTCGCCCGGTACCTCGGGCTCCAAGAAGGGAGCATCGGCTACGAACAACTGGGGGGGCGTACGTTTTCCGAGACGACAGTGGCCTCGCATGGTCGAGTATTAGATATCTGGCTGGCTAGGATAATAGGGGACACTATCTTATCTCCGCTCGAAGCTACACTGCCATCTTCAAGACCCATGACACAAGCGGCGAGGATCACTGGCAGCTGGGCGGATCCAGCTCGGATTTTCTGATCCTTGAGGAAGTCAAATTCACATATTGGCATGACGCCTGATTCCGCTACCGACCTAGCGATGGCAACGTCCGAGCGAAGCTCGCTGTTCGATAATGTAGGACCACTTACCGCCGAATCACTTAATTAGCCCTTTCTCTCGCGTACAATACATCCAGATCGACCAAGCCCTCAAGACAGTCCACGAGATTTTTACGTATCGTCGGCTGGATGATCTTGTGGCCCACTCCGGGGAACGTTCAGGCGATTCCCGGTGGGAATGTCTTCCTCAACTGGGGCCAGGCCGGCGCGATTACTGAATAAAGCGAACAAGGTGATGTCGTCTTCCATGCAGATCTCGACTCGTATCCAAAACCGCTACCTCCATGGCTACGGGGGATTCCGGTCTCCCTACACACGGTACGCTAGTGAGGAATCGGCAGTTCTAGCCCATCGGACGACAAGTCAGGTATCTGTCTACGTATTACCTGGAACAGAGATACAGAAGCTGCTGGCGGTTGAGTTGGATTCCGAGCATATGAGCCGGGAACAGCAATTTTGTTTCTTTGGGGTCTGCCTTGGGTAGCGTGGATCCATCAATTCAAGGAGCTCAGCAGGCTAGGTAGCGAGCGAGCTTGGGCGAATGTGTCGACCTTTCTATAGTCGAGGGCTGAGTCGGGTCATGGCGGAAGCTTTGGGAGGGGATACGGAGGCTCGGTCGCGCTTGATCACGCGAGCAATGTACAGGACGTAGGGCTGTTTGATATATCTGGTTTGCGGAGATGACACTGATTGCCACGGGCATATCAATCCCGCGACCCCTTAAACTGCTTCGAGTGATATCCTGGGGTGGTATTTGTGAGCGAGGAAGAGTCTATCGATAGCTAGGAAGAATGGCGAGGACAAGTTGAGTTCCTGCTATGTAGAAGTGTCGGTCAGGCATCTGTGTGTCATGGAGCCCGGTTCGTTGGGAGACGGTGAAAATACGTATCTCATCGTACCTGCTGTCAATGTAATCAAGGAACACTACTCCGGCTACTGGCATTCCAGTAACAAGTCGCAGCCGATTCAGGTCTTTCTCGCTCGGTGAGGCTCGGAATCCCATCGTGGACTCGCGTTTCGCGTGGATGGCCGAGCCCATGGATGGAGGTATGATGCCGGCTGGAGAATGTGGTTTTACGGCGTGCATGAGCACGATCTTGACGTGTCTGTTAGATGCTAGTAACATCCACGTTACCTGCTATAGAAGCGTAGAACTCACACCTTGAATAGGGAATACCTGCATTGGTTCACCCCTCCCTGTCGGACATGGTGCGCGGGATCGGACCAATGGCCGAAACGTAAGTTTATATCCAAAACGAGAAGGTCGGACACACGAGTTCAACCGCTCTGCGGACCGATTTCACCTCCCTCCTCTTGTGGCGACCCGGCGGCCGACTGGGTGAGCTCCTCGCCCTGGAGTGCAAGCACGTTGTGCCTTGGACCGGAAATGTCGAAGGTTCAGCGGAGGTATGATATACACTGCAATGAATCCCTCCCGGCCGTCAATTTCAAGAATCTTCGTACCGTGTTCGATTTGCGCCACCCGTACAGCACAAGTCTGTTCGCCCATATCGTACAAATCGTACATCCGCTGTTTCCGGTGGAGTCAGAGGCCTCGGCGTGGATGTTTATGGTGGAAAGACTCCTGTCGCGTGCGATATCCGATTCTTCTTCTTCCTCTTTCTCCGAAGGGCGCCCGTGACGGCGAGGGGAGGGCATTCTCGCCAGAGTCAGCTAAGTGCGATGCCGTCATCGTGTACCCGTCCGTCCGACATTCTTGGAAACACGGGGTGGAACTCGGCGTTGGTCGTTGAAGGATCACTCGCACCATCAGAACCAAGAGAAGACAAGAAGAGTTGTTTTGCAAAATGCGACTTGTCTGTCCCCTTCCCCCAAGAAGAGACTGCTTCCATCGCCCGGCCATGTTTGGCTTATCGCTGAACAGCCATCGCGTCGTTATCCGCTAGCTGATGGGGCGGGATCCTTCAATGGACAAAGTTCGAGAACGAAAACCTATATCACGGAGGTCAAAAACGAAAAGGGACACTCTTGGGTTGGATGCATTGAGAAATTTGATCGATTGATGAATGCTGAGGCAAAACTAGACACCCTCAGACATTAGCCGAGTCAGGTTAATCCCGGGCCAGGAGGCGTCAGCTACCAGATACGACCGTCGTTCAGGCCGCCCATGATAATTTCATCTTCGCACAGACTGGACTCCCCAACTCATACGTCCTGCACTGATCCCTGTCGAGCGGCCCCGCCCACAGGCGGCGCTCTGGTAGCGAATCAACGGGATAAGCCCCGGGTCCGACTTGCTGGAATAGACGAGTGCCGCGACAGGCACTGGCTGGCTAGATGACGACGACGTTTCCCCGAAATAGCTCCAAACGGTGGCGCTTTGAACAGTGCAGCGAGATGGCTGCAGTCTCTCAGCAGCCGGCGGTCCACGCTGGCCTCCCTGCTTTCTCTGTTTCACCGCACAGGAACAGGTGTCTGAACTGTCCGTCCACTCACGTCATCTCGCTCTGCGATGATTTGGAGTTGAGAAACACGGGATTGACAGCTCATCCCAGATGAGAGAGACCATACCTACTGTCGGGTAGATGCCGCATGTGGCGTTCGACGCGAGGTTGCTGACCGACAGGGGGACTGGGCGTTAGGTACCGGTAAATGACTTCATCGCAGGCTTCCGTTTGAAATGGCTGCAGACTGGCTTAGTTTTAGCACGAAAATATTCATCCCGGTTGGGCTCTCAGAGCAAAAGCGACAGACGGGGGCGTGGAACGACATCGCGATTTCGCATGTTCGATCCAGTGTGAGCTCCGTATGAGCTGATGATGCTTGACCTCTTTCGCTCGTCACATTTTTCCTCTCACATATCTACCATTCCACGGACTATTACGCAGGGGGCGTCTACTAGGCCAATCAACGACGGTTTGCAAGTGCCTGCAGGACCAAAAAAGAGCCAAACCAACGATGAAAGGGAAAGCAAGAAAAAGAGAAAAACAAACAAAAATAAAAAGGAATCAAAAAAGGAAGAAAATGAGAAAGGGAATGGGATCAAAGACATAAAAAGAAAAAAGAAACAAAAGCAAATGCAATTTGAAACGCATGACGCCTCTGTATCAGCACCACCCTGCCGATATCCTCTGATCACAGCTTTTCGACTGTCTAGAACACTGTAGAGAGGACTGTCTTGCCCCAAATACTAGGTTTATTCTGGCTTTGCGTTGTTCGACATTCCCTTGCTCTTTCTTCGGCGGCAAACAAAGCGCTATGCATGGTCTATTTCGGTAAACCGGCAATGAGGATAATTTGGCCGGAGCCTTGAGGTCAAAGAGTCTTTGGAACACGTTGAGACCATGTTTCGAAAGGTGTTTTGGGTCCTTTTCCTCTCATGTAGACTCCCTAGTTTCAATGCGGCTGTTGAGGGGTGCTTTGGACTTTGTTTCGATTCGCGTGGATTTCTTGAGCTTTGCAGTAGCAGTCTCTGCTTCATTAATGTCGACCACTGCTCTTCCTCCCAACTTGACAACCGCCTCTGCCTTATCACCATACTCATTGCGCATCTTTCGATCCGATCTTCCATCTTTTCGTACTCGCATCTTCTATTCCGCCTCAACACGTTTGAACAACCTTCATTTCCAACAAAATGGCGAAAAACACCAAGGAAGCTAAGCCTGGTAAGAAGACCACGAAGCCTACAGCAGTGCGGAGGGCGGCTTGGCCATGGCTAACGAGTTTCCTCGCTTTTCTAGTCCGTCAGGCTGAGCCTGTCGACGACACTGTGTGTAGCTCGACCAAAGGGAACAGCAAGAGGAAAGCGGAGAACGTGATGGAGAACTCACGCACCCCTTCGCCTCCAAGGGCCGAACCCCCTTCTACCGACCAAACCGCGAATTGCGCGACACCGTCAACGAACCCGGACCCCGCTGCGAGCAGCGACCCGCAGACGGGCACAGCCAAGGCCCCAGAAGAGGATATTGAATCAATTATGAAGTTCGTGAAGGAAAAGCACTGGGGTACGCAGCGGAATCCCCGACGGACTTGCGTCATGTTCGTGCTAACTGGAGCCAGAATCCACCAGTCGCTTTGTGTCCGAGGGTTTTCCGGGCGACGAAGAGACTGATCCTGAAAATCGGCAGCCTCGGGTGGTTGGTTTCGGCCATAAAGCAAGCGAGGGCACTCTCGACGAAGCTTTTCTTGTTTGGAAAGTGGATGGGGCAGAGTATCGCATCGTTTTCTCGAACCCATACGAAGATCGAGAGCGCACGATTGCTCACCAATGCATGGATCTTTACGTCCGTGACCGCGTTCCCGACCTTGCACAGCTCCTCTTACCCATCTGTGAGCCTGTGTGGCAGGAAGCCAGGAAGAAAAACCCCCGCACAGGCGATTTCGAGGCTTTTTTGCAGCGAGCAGTGACGTATCTGCGCCTTGTCCCTGGCACCGCCACAGCGACTCTCGAGCCGTACCCAGAGTTCGCACCATCGCGCACCAGTGACTGGGTCCAAATTGCAGCACTCCGGCCATCCGCCCCGGCTTGGAAGCTCACGGATGTCACACGCTTCCGTTCGAACGATGTCACAAACCTGATCTACGAAGTTCAGCTTGATGGGGAAAGAGAGCCCTTGATCTTCAAAATGGTGCGATTTCATGACCACGCTATGCGGGAGATGGCCCTTTTGCTGGCAAGTGCGCGGCTCAATATTCGAGCGCCTAGATTCAAAGGATTCCTCGGGGTTGGTACTGAATGGGGAGGGCTATTAATGACTAAAATCCCGACAGCGTTCTGTCTTGACGACTACCCGCAGGATTCGAGTGTTGATGACCGTACACGGTGGTATGGTCAGCTATCCAACGCTATTCACACTCTCCATGGCGATGGATGGATATGGGGTGACGCTAAAGCTCCAAATGTTTTGATCGACACCAATGGTGATGCGGTTCTTATTGATTTTGAAGGCGGCTGCACCCAAAACTGGGTTGACGACGAGCTTTTCGACACCCCGGAGGGAGACCTGCAGGGCCTGGAGAGAATCCGTAAACACTTGAGACTGGACGAATGAGGCGGGGATGTCCTGATTCTACCCTGTTCTCTTGTGCGTGTCGTGTGAAGAACTGTTGTTGATGTGGTGCTTGGTATTTTTAGTCTTCCCACTTTGTTAGTATCGTACTGAGTCTTCCAAAGCATGAGTCTATCGTATCCACATTGTCCAGCAACTCGCTCATGCTCGCATGTGCATGGCGTAAAAGCTCCTGGATTCCTCCACGGTGACTGGTACCATGTCACTGACCACAAACGCCCACTGCGCCACGCTGTTTGCCTATTCATGTCCATGGTTCGTGAGTAGAAAGAGGCACACGGGCTCCCATTGCGAAGGTGAGGTGGCCAAGCGTGAATACAAGGGCATCGCCCGGGACAAGTGCGGTCCTGGAAGGCAATTGTCGATATTTTTTTTCCCGCTGCGGTTTCGGCGTTGGATGTCACTTTTGGTTTCCGGTTGCGCTGCATTGATAGGTTTCTCCCCACCTCGATCATCTTTCCCTTTCAGCTGTGGCGAGAATCAGGTCAATATCCGAAACACTCAATCACACTTGGTCTGATCCTGCGGCGTACCGAAGTCAAGAACATCATCACCAACAGTAGCGGGCTGCATTGCTATTCGACTACAGCAACATTCAGGTCTTCAATTTTCCTGCTCCCCGTGAACAGAGTGCCAACTCTTGTGACTGTTGTTTTGGAGGTGGACTCCCTGGTTGCTGGGCGGCTCACCGACGAAGAGCTTGTTGTCCCACCGAAGTGCGGGATCCATTTTACCCTACTTTTTCGAAGAGTGGCTTTTACTTGACTGTATCTTTCTTGGCCAGGCTTCGCGATGGGTCGATACCGGGATTGAGATTGAGAGAGAGCCTCCGATAGGACTCGCTGTGCCAGTCAAAATCTATTGCGAGGCCATTTGTTCGACAGACCACTGTCCGAATGTGTCCATGGTAGGTCCTGACCATAACTCTGTCTGTCGAATATAGTGCACCACGAGCTAGTTGGCGGATACATTGTACGGGCAACGGTTGGGAAATATCATTATTTCGAAAGCTCACGCGATCCCCCTTCTTCTGTTTCGACCACACCCATCGTCTCACCATCCTCAATCCGAACCCGAGAGAGATACTCGCGATCCTCTGAAAGACGTCATCGTCCCTCACCGAAAAGCTTAGTCCGATGTTGCGATCCAGCACAGGGTAGCAGACGACAACCCGGTTTCCGTGGCACGTCGGGTTGGAGAGTCCCCCAAACCACCTTGTCGGAAGCGAGATATGGCTGACGAAGGTCGCGAGGTCATTCGGTTTGCCCTCCCATTTCCGTTTTACGACGCGCGTGCACTGGCAGGGAAACCTCAGAACCCGACAAGTCCGGAAAGTAGGCCTTGAACGGTTTCCGTACATCGAATCCCGCGATATCCTTCCCTAGATTGCCAACATTTCGCGCTGGCACTACTGGGCTTGGACGCCGCTTCAAGCGACCCCTGCAGATCCGACTCGACGCGCGACGCTGTAGTAGCTGTTGGATCTACCGAAGTAGTCCAACGAACAACCGACTGGAGGACTCGTGCATGGGGAACCAACCGCTTTGGTTCTGCTTGGATGCGATGTCTTCCTTTTTCTTTTTGTAGGGAAATTGGGAACAACAGACGGAACACGAACGGTGATCTTGCGCAAAAACGGTACATAGGTATGTTGAGGGAAAGTGCTACCTGCACAACAGCTCCCCTCCCGTTTTTCCTTGGAGTCCAATGGAATGGAGAGCAACTCGGGAGAGACGACCGCACATGTGTGAGAAGCCAAACGATCCGACCTGGACTCCTGCCAAGCTGTCAGATGGCCCATCGCCAGGATATTGATGGATTGAGGTTGTTGAGTGTTAAGCAGTTGGTCCGTGCGCGGTGGACATCCCCGACCGCAACGACCCCGCAGCCGACGGTCCGCTCCTCATCAACACCACCTCTCGCCATGGACACACCGCAGCGGAGAAATAGGCGATCGCGATCTGGTAAGCGCTTCTAGATTCTTTGGCGGACTCTCAAGCTGACCAGCCTTCGCAGGCTGCAATACCTGCCGAGCCCGCAAGGTAAGCTGACCGACCCCCACATGTTTCTACGCGTGAAGACTGGCTAACTCACGCAGGTAAAATGCGACGAGAGACCGAATGGGTGCTCCAATTGCGAAAGGCTCCAACTGGACTGCTCTGGATATGGCCGGTCGACCTCTCGGCCGCTAGCAACACGAACGTTTCGATCTTGCACCGAGTGTCGAGTAGGGCGAACAAAATGTTCCGGCGAGAAACCCGTCTGCGCGAGATGCCGAGACAAGAACATGGAGTGTCGGTATGCAGGTGGATCTGAGCCCGCATGGCAGCGGCGCCTCTCGCCGAACATACCTCCGGCCGCAGATCGCCTTTCCGCCACCAGCTCAGCGTGTGCGGAGGCGGAACCTGCAGCTCCAGCCTTAGCATGGTACGCATGGACATGAACTAGCTCAATAGGGCGACATGAAGTAACTGTTGACAGGTTGGAGTCGCCGCATTTACCCGAGAAACCCAAGGTGGCGGTCTTGGTAGAGAATTATTTCTCTCACATCCATCCAATTCGGTGCTTTGCGTTCCTCCATAGGCCGTCGTTCCTAAGGAGGGTTGATGGGGAACTCGCTCCCCGTTCGAGCCCGACTGCCCTACTCTATATAGTGTGTGCTTTGGGCGCCCAGTACGCTTCCCTACCCATTCCAAAGTCATTGCTAACCCGACAAGATTTCATGCTCTTGAGTATAGCACAGTGACGAAGCCACTCCCACCAAAGGCAGTACTCCGGTCCGGCCACTGCTGGGCAAAGAAGGCGTACAGCATGATCTTGCAAGAACTCGATAAAATCTCAATTGACAATCTCATGACCACCCAGCTTCTATACGACTACGCCCTCCGCGTAAATAATTTCGCGCAGGCATTTATGCTCGGGGGTCTCACAGCACGGATGGCACAAGCGCTTCAAATAAACCTCGAATACTCAACCGACGTCCTCTGTCGTGAGCCAGGGCGCAACCTCTCGATCCAGGAACGAGAATCTCGCCGTCGCCTGATGTGGGCCTGTTTCGTCACCGACGCACTCCTCGGAAGTGGTGTCGACCAACTAACCCTTATCTCGGAACGAGACATCAAGATACAACTACCCTGCAGCGAGCGGCACTTCCTCCAGGAAATCCCCTGCATAACGCGAACTGTGAACGGGAGTATGTTAGCCTTCATCCGCCCCGAGGCAATCCCACCAAGCCCAGAGGAAAACATGGGTATAATGGCCTCTTTTATCCAACACATCCGGATTCGCAAACAAGTGCTCCGGTATATCAAACACCTCGACACGGCCATCTCCCCCTGGCTCCCCAACTCTGAGTTCGCAATCCTCGACCAGGCCTGCACCGAGTGGCACGACTCACTACCACCGAATCTCCAATGGACCACCTCGACCATCTACACCCGTAAAGCCTCCTCGCAGCTCGGCGCCCTCGTCTTGTTGCACTGTTCGCACCACCAAACCCTCTGCGACCTATACCGCCTAGGCGCACCTGCACTCTTCAAGCTCCGATCCACAATCGAGTTCCCGCCCGAGCAGAGCGAGTATCTCCAGAAGATGCGCTGGGATCTTTTCCAGGCGGCAAAAGCACTGTCGGTCATTATCGGCGAGGCAGAGAGCCACGGGCCGCAGATCCTCTCTGATACATGGCTGCCCACTATAACCTACGACAGCTCGCGGATCATGCTCTACTACCTAACACAGCTGATCGATCCCCGCGAGCAGGATAGCAAAGATCTTGTCGTGCAGACAATCCCGTATCTTCAGAGTAACATCCGGGCATTGAAGACTATGCAAGCTCTGAACGCGACGTCAGAGTCTCTGGTTCGTATCCCACCAAGTACCCCTTTCTTTTCGAATTCTGTTCCTCCCAATTTACCCTTGGTACTAACAAGATGGACAGGCCAACGCCGCAGAAACAATGCTCCGCCGCCTCGGCTCCGAAGCCGAGATCGCTGAGACGAGCACGGACAGCAACAGGAGAACCACAAACACGAACATCGTCCCCGATGACCCCTACCCACCGGACCCGGACGACGTCGCAGGCCGCCAGAGTCCACCGGGGACTCCGGCGCAGAGCGCACCGGACTACGTGCTGAATCCGCTAACGATTTATCGTATGGCGCGACGGACGATTCCCGAGCGGCATGCGCCAGAGCGGATTGCGTCTTCGACGGAGGGAGCGGGTGGTAGCGGCAGTTTTTCTGGCTTGAGTGGGAATGATATCTCGCCGCCAACGCTTACGGGTGCGGATGAGTTGATGCTCTTTACCTCTGACCTCGGGTGGACGTGGCAGCCTGCTGAGACGGCGATTGGGTCCGGGTCCGCGGCTGGATCTGGGGCAGGGATTGAGTATACCGGGTTACATCCGTGGGTTGGGGGGATGCGGTTACAGGGCGATGGATCGGATGAGGGCGGTGGGTTTTTGGGGGGGAATCATTTTCCATTTGGTTTGTGAGAATGAGAATACGTAGACAGACCTATCAATACAAGCCACCACTCAATGGTCGCAAGATGATTATCTTGGTGGCGACGACGGCGGCGGCGCTTATTTTTATTCCGCATCCAACGGACACTTCGGCGGCTGATCGTCCACCTGGACACCACCTCTCTTCTTATGATCCGAGTCCGGAAACGGAATCCTCCAACCGCCCTCGCTCTCCGGCGCCGCAAGCCACAACCTCATGAGATGCCTCTGCGGACGCGGGTTCCCTTCGTCATCAAGCGCCCCGGGCGGGTAATCCGTGTACGCGGTGCGCGCATGGAAAATATGCGGGTTATGCAGGAACTGGATATCGCCGGGCTCGAGGATCATATGCAGCGAGAGCTGCTTACAGGTTCGCTCTAGGACCTCGAGCGCATACGTCTGTTTCTCTGAGAGCGGCGGGATCTGCGCGTCGGGACCGGTGTTGAATCGCGAGAGGGACGTCACGTTGTTCGGGTCGAATTTGTTGTACACGCGCGGTGGCTGCTGTGGGTCTGTCGGTGTTGACGTTTCGAGGTACATCACCGCTCCGCGGTACCATTGTTCCTGGCCCGAGGAGACCTCGCCCTTGCGGTCGAAGTACCAGATGGGGCTCACGAGGGTTTCCACCACGTCCGGGTGGTGCTTTTGGAGGTAGTTGAAGACGTTGTGCGTCGAGACGATGTCGGATTCGCCGCCGGAGAGCGATTTGGCAATGCACAGGAGGCCGACAAAGTCTCCAGCATCTGTGTGGAAGAACTGTCTACACGATATAAGTCTCCTACTCTTGCCTCAGGCACCTAGGATTGGAAAAGAAAGGTCTTACCTAGCGTTCGTTCGATAGATACGAACCCGATGCGTCTGCGTCGGATCCTCGCCTAGATCCTTGACATGGCCTAGTACATGCCCGCGGCCATTCTGGCTCACAAAGTAGCCCAGATACGTACCAAGGCCCATATACGCCACGGCGGACTTGTGCAACCCCCACTGTCGCACAGGCAGATTCCGGAACCGGAAGAAGCCCTTCCCATTCAGCAGATCCTCGCGCAGCACCTCCATTCGCTTTGTAAGAGTCGGCGGCAGCGGGAACCGCGCCTTTGTGATCCCCGTCAGCGGGACCCCCGACTCGATGAAGCCGTCCGAGGTTGCACCGATTTCGGCGACTTCGTCGTCGGTGAATGAGTGTGTCCAGCTCGCTTCATCGTCCGCAAAGTCGGCGGCGTGCCAAACTGTGGGACCCGTGATTTCCTTGGGGAAGTCCTCGTACGCTCGCACGAGGTTGTAGTCGGGCGGATGCTGGCCTGACGTTTTGAGCCCGTCGGGGAAGAGCTCGAGCGGGAGGGTTTCGGTGGTTGTTACTGTGGTTGACATTTTGCGTAGTCTCTGGACTGCCAAGGAGGTAAACTTGGGGGTGAAGAGGGTCTCTTTATTTATACCTTGCTCATGCGATCAATCGGTGGTGGTATCGCATGCGGGGATCTGACTCCAACTTTCTTTGCCGACGATCCAACCGATGCTCCGGTCCGATCGAACTCGAGAAAGCAACCACCATTATGTATCGATCAAGAATACCAGCAAGCAATTTGTCAGAGAGCCACGCATCATCGGTATTGATGTTCATAACCTCCTATCGCCATCCCAATGATCGATCGACCGCTGGTATTATTTCAACTGGCATTTCGTCGTCGGTTGTGTATGTCGCGTCGGATCGCCTACATGCTGTCACGTCATCCGAGCTAAAATCCAGCAATTGAGCTTCGGTATGATTTGCTTTGGAAATCTTCGAGGATATCCACGGCGCGGTAATCGCTGTGAGCGAAACCTTGAGGGATGTGTTTAGCATGAGCAATGAGCATCGCCCCTATCGAGCCCCGGAGATATATATTTTTCTCCCAGCAGACAGGCCAGCCCCAGCCACAGGATGACCCGCCCTATATGTATTAATGTAGCACTCGAACCCGACCTCATCTCTGTATGTACTTCGACTTGCAGCTCGGTCATTTCCCAAAACTCGTAGCGCTTTGATAACCAGAAATGTTTTCTCTTCAAGACCGTGTTTCGTTTCCTCGTCCCGACTGCTCGTTGCAGGCAATGGGTGGCGGTCGCTCTGTGCTTGGACTGCCTGCTGTATCTTGTTTCGTGAGGCAGTGCCCATATGCCCATCGCATTTGTTGCATTCAGTCGACTCTTCAAGTACGACCGCTGCCCCATCGTCATTATTTTGTTCGAGCTGAAACGCTCGCAAAATAAAGCCCAAGCAGTGCGCCACGCGATTGGCAGCCAAGCGCCAGATTGTGGGGCTGGACCCTGCGCATTTCAACCTTTTCAAGGGCTGTGCTCGCATTCTAAACGAGCACCAATCACAGCTCGTCTTGTTGCTATACAACAAAGCCTCGCCTCGCATTCTCGCATTTCTGCAACAGCTTCTACTCCGTACACGATGTGCCCCTTTTCTATTGGATATGACCGGCGGCAATCGCTAAACGAGCGATACGAGAATGCGATCGACTGAGGCTTGGATCTAAGGCAGATGAATAACGCCCCTGACCCCAGTGATGACTTTCGATATAAAGGGTCTCTCAGACGCGAGTTCATCATGAGAGTCAGACTAAATTTAACCTTGAATTGACCGGCTACATATCTCAAAATTGTCATCAACATGTATATTGATCTCTCCAATCTCCACAAACGGGCAGCTCCGGAGCCCGAGGATCCAGACGACTGGAGCCTCTACTTCTACAACCCATCCCTCCCCGCAGCCGTGATCTTCGCCGCCGCCTACCTCGTTGCTTTCTTCTACCACCTCTATATCTCCTATGCTGCCTACCGAAACGACAAATACTTCCGCTTCAGCTACTCAGTCCCCCTCCTGATCGCCGCCGTCGCCGAAGTCAACGGCTACGGCCAGCGCGCCGGATCAACACAGGACCACCAAGACATCAGCCTCTTCTCAACATCACAGACGATGATCGTGCTCGCCCCCGTGTTCGTCTGCGCCTCACTATACATCCTCCTCAGCCGGATCATCCGCGCCGCGCAACCACAGGGGATGGACGAGAAGGAACTCCGGGTGCTGAACGGGTGGATAAAAGTCACCTGGCTGCCGAAGATCTTCGTCACGCTCGATATCCTGTCTATGCTGACACAGGGCGGTGGTAGTGGGATTGCAGCGTCGGGTGAATGGGAAGGGACACTGCTGGATACGGGGATCGGGGTGTTGATAGGCGGGCTTGCGCTGCAGCTCGCGACATTCGCCGTCTTTCTTGTCGTCGTTATCAAGTTTCATATTACCTCGATTCGGCGCGGACCGAAGCTTGAACCCGAAATGCTCATGGTCATTCGCGGTATCTACATCGCGGGGTTCTTTATCATGGTACGTACCGCAACAACCTCCTCCTCCTTCTCCCTTTCTCGCACACAGCGCGGAAACAAAAAAAAAAAAAAAA
>JOMC01000176.1:62831-74468 GCA_000812125.1 Aspergillus ustus
AAAAAAAAAAAACAAACACACACCCCAGCGAATTATTAACATTTCCATATAAAACAGATCCGCTCCATCTTCCGGCTGATCGAATTCGCCTGGGGCACTGAATCCTACATAATGACGCACGAGTGGCCGATCTACGTGCTCGAAGCCGTGCCTATGCTCATCGCATTCATGGTCCTGGGCTGGTACCACCCGTCGCGCTGGTTGCCCGCTAGTCTTGCAGGGGAATCGAGGGGCCGCGCTTGGCTAATAAATCATCGGACGCGGAATCTGCCGGAGGATGTTCGTGAGAGGGAGAGGGAGAGGTCGAGGCAGAGGAAGGAGAGGCGTGGACATCAGAATTTGTCGAGTGTTTAGGGATTGGAAGAAGGGGTTATACGGTTTATGGGGCTTACATAGAGAGAGAGAAACAGAGAGATGGTGCATCCAGAGAAGGGGATGGTTAGAAGGTTGTTGTACATTTCGACGGCGGTTGGTCAGGTCGCTCTTTTGTGTTTTGGGTGCTGCATATATTGTTTTGGTTGAGCGAGGTTGCCTTCTTTTTGTGTCCACTGTGTTCCTTTTTTGCTATTTTTGCTATAGACTTGCAGTTTATTCTCACTGATATTCCCCCCCGGGCAATTTAGTTTTTCTTGTACATATTGAGGCTACAGCTAGATACTGTATGAAGCGCATAGATCGAGCGATCAATGAATTAGCACTCAATAACATGGCACTTTAAAAGAACCTGGCTAATGTTATCTAACCATTTTGAAAAATGTCAGGTAGATTAGGTACCCTTTAACAGCGACAATGAACGTAGAGTACGAATGATGTCGCGTATTTTGAAACTCAGGATACCCGATCACTTCGTCGGAGGCGAAACAAGAGCAAAGTTTGAAGCAAGATTCCTTTCTATCTCTACGCAATATTATACAAATCATTCTCATCAGGCGGTACGTGTTTGCTCGCCCACTCCATAAATGCAGGAATATGATGATCCCACATCGGGAACGTGTCCCTTTGCATGGCGACCTCTGAAATCAGATGCTCAGCGAGGATGCGAAGCATGTCAACGACCAACTCCTGGAGCGAGTCCGGCAGGCCCTCGTATACAGTCTCTGCCCAGCGATAGATCATAAAGCGGCCGCCGCCGTACTTGAGATTGCGCGCACGCCCGATCTCCCTGTGGACGGGTAATAGAAAGCAGTCGACGACGATGTAATGCATGAACAGCGCGCGGGAGACGTGGTTCCCGGGCGCGATAAAGGTGAGGAACTCGACGTTGGTCATCTGGCCCCATTTCACGTAGATCATGGAAAGTTGGGTGAAGGCATGGCGGTGGGAGATGAGCATTGCCTGATAGGCTAGCCGGAGCGATTTGTAGAACACATGGTGTGCGGGGGATTGTAAGAACGGCTGTAGGGTGTCTAGATATGCAATGCACATGTTTATCTTGTCTTCTTCTTGAATCTGCTGTGGCTGCCATGGGAGCCATGAGGTGATCATTTGTATTGTGTTGTCGTGAGATAGTATGGGGAATAGGATGCTGGCGCGCTGTTGTTGGAGATACCAGTATGTAACGAGACCGCACCCACGGACCATGACGGCGAAATCGACTACACCATCGGTCATATGATGGGCTTGAAAGGTTAGTGTGTAGCATGTTGCGAGGGCTCCATCCATCTCGGCGACTGTGCTGTTGTCCCCTTTTGCAAGGATAGCGCTGAGCGCTTTCAAGGCTTTCCCGCGATGGGCGATAGCGACGGGTGCATATTGCGATCCGTTCGGAGTCGTTAGGGAGCAGTGCGACGCACCGAGGGAGAGCATGGCGTGGAGGAGAGGTGGGCACTGCAGACCTTGTTAGACAAGTAGGGTTGATTCTCGAAGGCTACGCACTTCGTAAGCAAAGGCCGGCACCTGGGACAACCAAGCATCCTCACTGCCAAACGGCAGATGCGGCCGGGCATCGACCAGAAAGTGGTGCCAAAACCGTAGATCGTCTCCGGTGAAAGGCATCGTGGAGAGCGGAGAAGCCCCCGGACTTGGAGATGAAACTTCGCCGGAGCGTGGCGATGAGGAGTGCGCGGTCCTCTGTATTCGTGGTTGTGTTCCGGACACCATCAAGCCGTGTTCTTGACCCGGTTCACTCGGGTAGAGGCAATCTAGATCTTTGTGTATGCAGTTGGCGCATGCTGGTTTTGTTTCCTGACACTATCCTGTCGCGTTAGACGACGGCCCAGCGAGAGTGCCCGCCGGCGTACCTTGATCCTCCGACTCTTGCAATTGAAGCATCCTCGTCGCGACTTTGTATGCGGTCGTTTTACGCGGTTCATTCGAGGTTGTGGGGTTGTCGCCTTGGAAGCTGTCCCTGTCGGCGGGGTCAGAGCTTTGCTGAAGAAGTCGGTGCTCGCGAGTGGGGGTGCAGGGTAGCGGAATGAAGGCGTTGGAGCGACGAAACCGGGCGACAGATCGTGCGTATACTCCGTCTCCATGGCGTGGTCTGAGAGCTGTAGTTCACAACGCGGGAGCTCAAGGGGAGCTCCGAGGTTAAGCAATTTTTTGAGGAGGATCAAGAGAATCTCAGCGAGATCCAGGCTTATGATCGGACCCTGACTCAGGCAGCACCTTTCTTCGCCGAATACGAGCCCGCGCCATGGTGGCAGCCAATCTAGACCAATGGCTTGCGCCGTCGGGGCTTGGTCTTGTGTCTTGGTCTTAAATTTAACCTAAATGGGTCGTCCAAAGCTGACAAGGGTTTAATCAAGGCTAAGGCAGCGTTGGTAATTGGATAAAGCTGTGATCGTCGTCATTTGAAACCGGAAGTTGCATAAACACAGCCTCCTGCGATGATGGATCGCCGAGTCATCTTGTCTGTCTAGTTTATTCATCGTTGCTCACGCGTAAACACGTGATAAGAGGTAGGGCCTGATAAACATAATTGTAGAAAGGTTCGCAAGGCGCCAGTAACGATGAAAGTTGAGGACGGCGAAGAGGCAGTTGTTGATGATGATGGAAAGTGTTAAAGCGGCGAGTCCGAGGAAGTCCATCACGTGATTGCATCACACACAACATGCTCCTCCTGCTCCCAACTTCTGAAAACACCTTTCATGTAGTCATCCACTTCTCAGCCGCTCGTGGGCATTTTACCACGGAGCCACTCTCTCTCTGGCCGAAGATTTATGCCACATGCGTTTACGGAGCAGGAGCTCAGCAACGAAAAATACGAGATCCTGACCTCCCATCGCATGAGTTTGGCCGGAACCTGGCGACACCAACAGCTGGTTCGCATTTTTCCTCTTCTCTCGATGGTGTTGGGGGGAGGAATATCGCCGGGGTTTGGCATCCTACAGCGCGACAACTGTTTCTGCGTTAGCGTACCCAACATTGGCACCAATGCTCTTACATTTGGCATATTTGATAGCAGCATCCGTCTACCTTCGAGATATCTCAATCAAGGGACAGCGTGAGGCCACTGGGATTGATACTTGGTCGTCTCCTCCTCGGGAGTAGTACCGTCGCGACGCAGGAAGTACAACCGGAAGACCCTGGAGGTGACATCGTATACCTGCTGCAAAGTTCTCTGTGCCTGGCGGTCATAGTCATTGCCGAGAGGGCCACTTCCCTTTTCCAGATCGGCTGGTGGCCTTGAGAAAATTCATAGGCGGCTTTTGATGAAATTGCTCGCAATGCGCTGCCCCATGCCTTGAGTGGAACAAAGCGAGTCACCAGGGTCAACAGTATCCCGATAACCGAGAAGGCAGCAGAAGCGGCTTTCCAATCCGGCATGATGGCTGTGGTATTCAGCGTACTGGCTCAGAAGGTCTGTTGACAATTACGTCGGTGGGAGGTTGATTCGTTTTCGTGGCCGATGCTGAGTCGAAGTTTTCAAGTTTCAAGCGGCGGCATGGAAGCGGTAGGAATTGATCAAAACTCAGATACTAACTGCTGTAGTGCGCAAACTATAATGAGGTCCGAAATCTTCAGATCGTTCTTTTTTGCGGTCTAATGGATTACTTAAGAATAAGTGGTTAACGCTGTGAACAAGGAAGTATTGTTGGCTCTGTCAGTACGCTGCCGCCATAAAATGAGGGTCGATATGCCAAGTCTGGGCTTCTCTATTCAGCTTTCCCTCCGGTCCCTATAATATTCCTTTTCACGAACTTGTGGTGACTTATCACCTAGCTTCGGGTGACGGCTATATATTTAACCTCAGGACTACTTATGTGAGACTGCTGGGACTGGAATGGGAAGCTTCCTCCCATGGTACAGGGCGCTGCTGTTTGAGTCAAACGCACTTTTGAATACCACAAGGATGCATCACGAGCTCGCCGGTCCGAAGACATACGCTCGAACCATTTCATCACCTGGCAGCCCGTTTCTATTGACATGATGGAGACGGCCAATTGCCAACCCCCTGTTCTGATCCCCTGTCCACACATCATCGGATTCTGGAGATATTTTCCCCCAGTAGGTTGACCAAATAAGCATAACCTCTTCCTTTGTAGTCGGTCGAAAATGTTGCATCTCCAAGGTCGAGTATGCTTCGAGGGGCGTAGCGGAGCTTGCTGAGTTTGTTCATTTCACTATTCATTCCGATGGGATAGTACGTCAGGGAATGCAGCTGAGACCGCCAGCAGAAGAATAAGTTAACCTATATCCATCGTTGGTAAAAAAAACCCCCACGCATAACATCCTATACTTGTATCAAATCAGACAGTGGCTTGAGAATGTTGCCTGTGTGACATGATCTGCGGAACCCACAACAGCGCATCCGATGACATAAATTCGCAGCAAATCCGACTTCAACCCCATCATCTCACCTCCAATTACAAAGTACAAGACCAACAATTAACAAACACAGTGCGCTAGCTTTGCTCAATAACGCACCTCACCATGACCAACACTACTATCACCGAAACACCGTACCCCTTCCAGTTCGCACCTCCCCCCGCGGTGACGTCACCGCCAAACACGCGGGGTCGGATCGCGTCCCTCCAAGCATCGCGTCTCCGCACCATGATGCTCGAAGCATACAACGATCCCACGAAGATCCTCGCCTTCCCATGCAGCTACGACGGGTTATCCTCGCGCCTGATTGAGGAAGCAGGCTTCCCCATGCTCTTCCTCTCGGGGTTCGCGGTCTCGAGCTCGCACGGCCTCCCAGACACAGGCTACATCGCGATGGCGGAGATGTGTGATAAGATCCAGGAGACAGTGAGGGTTGCTTCTCTGCCTGTCATGGTAGACGGAGATACAGGGTACGGGAGTCCGATGAATGTGAAGCGCACGGTGGAATCCTTTGCGGCTGCGGGCGCCGCGGGCGTTATGATTGAGGATCAAACATGGCCGAAAAGTGGGTGCTCTGCTTTTTGTCCACTGGTTACAGGACCTTTGCTATTCTATTCGCATGATTGAGCTTAGTAACTAACACACTGTTGTGCGAATAGGATGCGGACATACGAAAGGCAAGTCGGTAGTCTCGCGCGGCGAGGCCTACGCCCGGATCCAAGCAGCTTGCGATGCTCGAGATGAAGGGAAAGATATATTTATACTCGCCCGGACAGATGCGTTGATACATGGATGGGATGAGGCAATGGCACGCGCGCACGAGTTCAAGCGAATCGGCGCCGACGCCGTGTTCGTGGAAGCGCTACCGGACCGTGATGCCATGGCGCGCTGTGTCAAGGAGCTACAGATCCCGATGCTAGCAAACATCATTGAAGGGGGTATGACGGAGAACCTCTCGGCGAAAGAGCTGGCGAGTTTGGGCTTCGCAGCAGTCGCCTATCCATGGACACTCGTTGCAGCAAAGTTGAAAGCTATCCGGGACGCCTTGGAAGGACTGAAGCGAAGTATGGTAGAGGGAGGGCCACCGCCGATGATACTGGGTTACTCTGACGTCTGCGAAGGGGTTGGATTCAACAAATATTGGGTAAGTCCATGCGGGGAAAGTATGGTCGTAAGCACCACTGACGCAGGCAGGATCGCGAGACACGGTATGAATTCGATAATGACGGACTGGTAAACCCAAAGTCATCGAGTAGGGAATAGAAACACATAGAATTGCGCATCGAATCGTAGGTAGATAAGCTCCTGTTGGGGTGGGGGCGTGATATCAGCGGCTTCAGCAGTGGGCTCCGGCTGGACAGGAACCGCCAGACAAAAGGGTCTCCACCGCCGATCGCGAGATTCAAAGCTCAAGCTCCCCCGCGAAGGATCATAAATCTTAAAATTAACAACACCAGCTCCATCTATACCCATTTCTCTTCTAAGCTCCCCACCACACCCTCCGCGCATGAGAGAACCTGGCCTTCGTTACTCACTAAGCCAAAATAGACCCAGGCCCCGCAGAATGACCCAAAAACTCTTCATCCTCATCTACAAGGGCGAACCCCTCGACTACACCGAGTACCGCCACACAGCGCTCTACTTCCACTTCGCCTCGTCAACAAAGGCAATCCTGCACATAATCGGCTGCCCGGGGCTCTTCCGCTACACACACAACGTCAACATTGACCCCACGACTCTCGGCGACCTGGCGAGAGTCGTCCCCGTGACGGAAATCCCCACATCCATCGGCGAGGACTCAATATGCGAGACGGTGTCGCGGACGCCGATCCGCAACGGGAGGATGGATCTCGATTGGAACTGCCAGAATTGGGTGGGCGATGCGCTGAGACGTCTTGTTGATCGCGGGTGGATTACCGTTGAGCAGCGCGGGGATGCGATCGATCGCATGGCCGATGCGTGTTTGGAGGCGGGGGATGATGGGTCGATTCCGGTTCTCTAAGGATTACTACTGTACACCGGTTATTTCTCTTCCTTGTTGTTGTTTATCTCTGGGATTCTCCTCATGGTTGTGTTCAAGCGAAGTCTTTATTTATATATCTAGCTTTTGTTCCGTATGCGAACTGACAGCATCATCGCCATCCGGCCGAAACGCCACTCAGAGATGGCGGCCTTAAGGACCAGGCCAAAATGTGGGATAGAAATCCGCTCGAAGTGACCGTGTCACATGACAAGTTGCTTTGCTTAGCAACTTTGAGATGCCAACCTTGCTCCTTCATCCTTTCTTTACTTTTTTGTCTTCTCCATCCATCCGAGCTTTCGCCCAGCTCGAAGTTGTCAAATGAGACTGGCGATGAATCTGCGCTCGCATGTTGATGTACCACCAGCCTACTGGCTTGGGCCGAAACACTATTTGAGCTCTGACTCCAACTATTGGTCTCCTTTCTCTTTATCTTGGTACTTGTGCTCCTGCAGCATGGACTGTGCGTTTTCGCAACTTCCCCGACATACCGGTTCCAGAAGTCCTATTTGACTTCACTGAAACAGTGTGTCACTAGACCAGGCAGCCGGGCTCAATTATGTACGTAGATCCAGGAACCAGAGGCGTGTTACACATTCAACCGTTTCGCGTTGTGCAGAAGCCGCTCAGATTGACTCTCGACTCGCAAACACCCTTAGGTGCAGCACCGCCCATACCGAACTGAATGTTGTGCTCCTCGTACAACCGCCTGCAGTTCCCCAGGCACAGACTTTGATTCGGCAGCGGGGGAAAATCAAGGCTATCTGAACAACGGGTCGATGAGCACAAGCGCGGTTCTCTGCTGTGTGACCAATTCTCTGTGCGCCAATGCAAAGACGACTGGGTAGAGAGAGGTATCCCGGAGTATATCTGCCCTGCTAAGGAAACTTCTCCCTGCCCATTGAAGGTCCCGGAACATGGAGTATTTGTTATCACTATCCCGTTGACACTCCCGAGTTGAGTGCTTGTCCAGAACTCAGAGAGAAATCTTGAGAACGCAGTGCCCCCGTTGGTAGCCTCGCCCCGAGGTAGTTACTCATAATAAACCGGTGGAGGCCTGTGACTGTACCCTGATGTCCCTCAGCTTTCACAGCAGCGAAACCAAGTATAAAAGGCACATTCGCCACCATGTTTAAACCTTCGAAACCGGCAACTGCAACTATCCAGCGGCTATCGAACTGCGAGAACGCCAACACCATGCATTCCGTTTTTATCACCATCCTCACTTTCCTCCTCGCGCTCAGCGCCTCCGCCTCTCCATATCTACCGCAAACAACATCCGCACCGCGCCGCCCCTTAACCTGCGCCGATGTTGCCGCCTTGAACACCCGCCTCGACCACATCGTCCACACTCGCCTCCCCTCCGCGCTGCCAGGCACCACAACGGGGGGAGTCCACGACAAGGTCCTGGCGCTGCAATCCTTCCTCGCCGCCTACCAGAACCTCATCAACACTGGGTATAGCTCATGCTCGGCGCGCCGCGAAGTCTCGAACCACGACCACAATCTCGCTGCCCGCCAGGCAGGAGACGCCTCGATCGTCTGCCAGATTCTTGAAATCATTTTTGGCGAGCCTGAGGAGTCATCCTCGGACGCTCGGGTTGCGGCGAGGACTGTCTCTCTGGGTATACATGACCCCGCCATGACTGCCGCAGCTGTGATTCCCGGGTCGGCAGCAAGCATGCATACGCTCTCTGCTCGCCAGGAGGGCGGGATCATTGATATTGTCCGTGAAGTGCTCTATGGGCTCTTCGGCTGTGGAACTAATGAGGGAGGAGGCGGAGACGGAGACGGCCGCGGCCGCGGCGGCGCCTCAGCCTAGCCCTGCGGTAGCTAAGTTACGCCTTGCGTTGGCAGTCTGGAGAGGTGGAGTTTTCGAACTGAGGTGTTTAACGATGTGGAAACTGAAGGACCAATCCTGGGACACGCCATCTTGCAGCCCCCGATAATAACATTGGTTGCGCATAGTTTGATGAGTGTATTTGAGATAGTTAGGACAGGGAAAATGGAAAGGCAACGGTGGTCTATTTCGTCGAATTAGTTCCATGACGCAAGTAAAGCACCTAGGTAGGTACTGACTACACCTGGGCCAGTCCCCAACGATATGTCTGGAACAGCGTGTTCCCCAAATACATCAAGCATCTTACAACTCTCGCAGGTAGCCGGGTAATCCCCGTAATATCCATCACCTCATAATTATCCCAGACCATACCATCCTTTACCTTCGTATATACTATATAGAACGCCTATCTACCGATCAACCCTCGCAGCAAAACACCCGGCCCCCGCATAATGCAAATGTACATAATCCACACTGTCATCCTCAAGAACCTCCTCTAACTTCTTGTGCAGATCAGAACCCTGAACAACAACCCCCTCAACCATCATATTCTCGCGATCATACGCACGCACCGAAATCGCCCGACGCGCCTGCTGCTCGGGGACGCGGCCGTCGCATCTATACGGAGCCCGATCGCTACTACACTCCGGGTAATGCACGAAGATCGGGCCGGGCGAGGTATAGGGGCTTGTGGGGCCGAGGAATGGGTTGTATGAGAGCAGGAGGACGGTTTCGCCTATGCGGGCATCGGTGAGGCAGCGGCGACAGGGGAAGCTTGATTCTTCGGTGACGGGTTTGAGGATCGAGCTTGAGAGGTTGATTTCGAGTGGCGCGGGGAGCGGGGTGAATTTCATTGTGGTTGGTCGTGAAAAAGGGGGAGTCTTTGAGCAGTGATGCTTTACAAGGTCTTTCTTTAAAGAGAATCGTAGTTTTTTTGTTGTAGGGGCTGGTTTTGTAGACGAGTTAAAATTCCCCAGACTACCTACTCCTAGTAGTAGTAGCACGCACTCTTGCTCGCGAAGTGGCCAATGGGATCATGAGGCCGTTGATTTCGATGTGACCAATTGCCTACTACGTACGTACATACGGCGCTATGTATACGAGCCTTTGCCAGACAGGATTGGATACATTATATCCTGAAATGAGAATGGATTCTAAGCAACCTTACAGCCTTTGTTGTTGGTTCAAAATTCCGGGGGCAGTGGATGGATCTCCATTGCGACCAACTAACTGACTACGAGGCTTTGCCGAAGTACGAGACGTCGCTCCTCTGCTACTATCTCTCTTCATTTTTTCATGTCCCTTTCTTATTTGCTCGTGGATGTTCATTAATAGCTCCTGGATAGTGCTTTCATTTATGGCTCTGAGAGGAGCGATGCCACACCTTGAGAGTGGTCTGATGTCAATAATTGTGCAATCTTCTAATAGTTTCATGACTCGCTAATGCAGGGCTGTAGTATAAGCGATACTTACAATTTGAAGCATTGGGAAATGTTCCAGCGAGCCAATGTAGCCGTGTGGGCATCGACCCCAGTTGTTCTTTCCCCCGCCCGCCGGCGCAGTTCTTCCCAAACCATTTGCACTCTTTCAAGTTACCCCAAACTGCCCTTCTTTATCTATTGAGCAAACTAGAGAGCATTGATTCTGGTGAACAGGCGTCTTTAGACCTGTCCCAGGGGTTGTTTGATACCGTGACCATGACAAGTCTAAACCCAGCAGGCTCTACAAACAACAAGCGGATCCTTCCAATTTGGCCCATTGTTTGCTGGGATGATGGGAAGAATTCATTCCATGACCCCTGATCTTTGATTGTGCCTAGTAATGGTCTTTATGTATGGAGCCTTGATTGGAAAGATCTCCGTTTGTCGACCACACAATGAGACGAAGGCCGCCTGGGAATAAATATGCGCCCATCGCCCATCGCCCATTGCCCCTCCAAATCTTTCCATCTATTCTCTATGGACTTACTATTTACCATTTCCATCTCAATGTCTACGTCTACGCAACTTCTGCAATTTCATCTCCACTACTCGAGCTCCCCGAGGAGCTACTTCTCCAGATTGCTCGCGACCTCGAGCCAAGGGCTCTGGCCAGGTTCGCCAGAGCGTCTGGCAAGTTACATCGGATTTCCTGTGATGTTCTGTACAGTATGGCATTCATGAATCCCCACGACGCGTCCTAACATGGGCCATCAGCAAGGATCAAACGACGACGATGATGTTTCTCTTTGAGCGATACCCTGATCTTCTATCGCAGAACGCGGACCTCGGACCCAAATGCCTCTACTGTGCTAGCAAGAAGGGAGACATTACGCTCCTAACCTACTTGATCAACTCCCAGAGATTTACCCCAGCTGCCGTGGCAGCTTTGCACAACCAAAGTCAGGCGCCAGTTTCATTGATAACTTCTCCGTCCTTGTTCGCCGAAATGACTCGATTGAATTGGGTACCGCAAAGATCCTTATCCGATCCATGGATCTCAAGCGGGTTGACGAAGGTGGAAACAACTTCCTGCACCACGCTTGCCGGAGGGCGGGTGATCGCTCAGGTGTGATAGCCAATATTGACCGTCTTTTGGCTCTCGGCGTGCACATCAATGCCCTCAACCGGAACGGTGAAACCCCTCTCGCCATAGCCAGTAGAATTCACTCTCTGGCAGTTATTCGCCATCTGTTGCGCCAGGGCGCAAATGTGAATGCGGTTGTTGGCTCTGATAGCCCACCCCTGCATGCTGCCCTTGGGAACTTGTTAGAATATCGTGGTTATGACCTAGAGTGGGATGACCCTCATGAGACGGTCAAGTGCCTTCTGGATGCGGGGGCCACATTCACGACGACATCGGGTTTAGCTTGCTGCGTCATGGCATTAGAAAGAGTTTCTCCCGCTCACTTGCTCTGTTCCATGATGCCTGGAGGACTCAAGACGTGAGCCTACAGTGCCCAGAACCAAATACTTTATTTCATGCTGCAGCCGTGGCTGGCGACATTCCGATTAGACTTGTTAGACCCGACC
>JOMC01000018.1:0-52938 GCA_000812125.1 Aspergillus ustus
CCGGGACGCCTCGGAGCCCGATCCCTCACCTGGTCACCTCGCTCGTATAGAGCCTTGATGTATTTAGAACCTCTGTATCCCGCTTGATCCTAGAGGACCGGAAGCGATTCGTTTTGTATCTAGATCCTAGTCACTAGTCGGTCTACTGAATCGATCCTCTGAACCCCGAACCCTTGTTGTTGTATTGCCTCGCCGGACCACCACCGGAGCGGCGTCGTACCGGGACTAGCCCGCTCGACCTCGCTTACAGTTTCTATGCTTACTGTTATATAATCAACATTACCAGGCGGACCATAAAAGCAATTGGTAATACGTGATGCATTTTCTGACTTTTAAGAACCCTTATCCAATAATATTAATATATACGGTCGGCGACTACCATGTCTTGCTCTTGCAATGTTCATGAGTAAATTTCAGAACTCAACTATGACACTCATTTACAAGAACCGGAGATGTGAGCGAGGCTAAAGCCCAAAACTATAGTTCCAATAGTGAGACAACCAGAAAACGAATTGACAACCGATTCAGCAAGCCCCACCAACTTTCCCTGATGGGAAATCCAACCGCCAAATGGAACCTTGAACTTACGGTGGGCAGTCCCCCGTCCCCTTCCCCTTTTTCCCGCGCCCTGCAGCGGTCAACAACAACCGCCCTTTGGCTCTTCAAGCGTAACCGCGGATCGAGAACACATCACATCAGTCTCTTCCTCAAGGTGAGTGAACCGGCTGCCCGGCAAAGCCCCCAGTGGCCTTCCTCCACCTCTTGCCGTACACAAGAAAGACGGGCAACGGAAGCATCAGAACACCAATGATCCCAGCAAAGATCCCAAAGCATCGAAGGTATCCCAGGCTCGCCACCCAGTCCGGGATCCCGTACGTGAACGCGAAGCCGATGATATTGCGGAAGCTCGAGACGTTGACTAGGACAGGGCTATGTAAGGGAGGTCAGATTAACATCTGTCGGAAAACAATTTTTTCTCTTTTAGATGGGGAGGGAAGGAAGGAGGGCTGCACTTACCCGGCTAGGTGCGGATAGCTCTCGACGCAGAAGACCGAGGCCTGGACATTCGAGGTGAGGAAGGAGAAGGTCAAGAAGCAGATGCCGGAGAGGAGACACATCCAATGGACGTCGTGGACGAGCGTCCCGCCGATGCCGTAGAGGACGCAGCCGAGGACGCCGCAGAGTAAAGGGAGGAACATGTTCCACAGGTGGACTTCGGCCTCGCGAGCTCCGCCTCGTTTCTTGGTTAGGTGGTTGGCGATTTTGTCGGAGAGTACTCCGCCGACGAGGGCGACGAAGACGCTGGAAATGAATGGGGAAATCACCGTGTAGCCGAGGCTGTCGAAGGCCCAGTTGTACGGTGGGGCCAACAGGACGGTCGTTGCTGTGAGGCTAGAGCCCAGGCCGATGCCCAGCATCACTGCGTTTAGGACTACGCAGTATAAAACCGCGGGGAGGGCCATTGTTTTGAAGATTTCCTGTATAGCCACAATCCCGTCCGAAACCAGCATGCCACCACGAGTGCCTTGAAGGACGTGCGACAGAGGGCCTGGGTGGCCGAAGGCAGCGTAGTCGATATCGGGCCGCTTGACGTGCCGTGGGAGGTCCCGCCTCTCACCACCTTTACATTAAAGCAGTCTTAGTTACGACTTTCTGAAGATCTGGTGGACACTCACGGAGATCAGACGCAGAGCGTTGCCAGCGGGTTTCTGGCAGAAACAGGATAAGCATCACCCAGGACACGGCAGTAATGATACCCCCAATGTAGTACAGCCACCGCCAGCTCATGCGTGCGACGATGTAATTCGCACCAATGCCTAGTGATATCGTAACAAGTCCCTTGGCACCGAGGTTAGCTGAATATTGCCGCACAATTCGCTCATCTATGGGACGTAACTGGTGGACATACCTGCGATGCCCAGACCATCCCAATCGCCCTGCCTCGTTGGTGAATGAAGGACATGTCCTGCACAATCAGCGGGATCAAGCTCTCGACTGCGCCCGCTCCGATCGCCTGGATACACCTTGCACCCAGGTGCGACTCCAGCGAATGACTCTGTCCGGCCCAGACGCAGGCTGACCAGGCAATGGCACCGCAGAAGAGCATCACCGGCCTTCGCCCGAACGTCACGGCGAGGGGGACCAGAAAGTAATTCGAGAGCCCGACCATGAGGATGGGCAGCGAGGAGAGCAGATTGACTCTGCTCAGCGGGGTAGCTCCAGGGATATGAGCGAGTGCCTCCATCGGATTGCTGCTGCTGCTGCTGCTGGCAATACTGTCTGGACCCGACCCAGCTGAACCAGAGCCCAGGGACTGGAGAGCACCGGCTAGACCGCCAGGCTTGTTGAGCAGTTTGGGGTCCAGCCCTGCGTACTCGAACATAAAGACCGGAAGGAACGAGGCCATTATTTGCTGCATGGCGATTGAAATCGATCCAACTAGTGCCATTAGGTCTCAACCCACCACTGGAACAAAAGAGGCGCCGGGGTGCTTACAGAAAAGAACGGACGCGATAGCGAGCCATCGCTTCATCGGGGGCAAGTTCAGGGGATCTTCTAAGGAGTCAGCGCCACGTTGATGTAGGAAAGCGAGAAATATTAGCAGCTTGCCTTCTGGGTGGCTGGAAGGAATCGGAACCAAGCAAAGAGAGTCTCCATCGTAGAGTCTGGTTGAGCCTGGGACGACAGTCTCGACATGCTCGAGATTAAGGCTCTTGAGGGAGGAAGCGGTTTCTTTGTCGGTCGACATGTTTGTTAGTAGTGCCTGATGGAGGTTACGAGTGTGGAGAGTGTGGAGACTTTTATGGATTCCACGAGACTAAAATAAAAGAACGTCCCCGTGTGATTAATCTGGGGATCTGGGGTGCGGTTTTGCGGGGGTGGGGAGCGCCTCCCCCCGCATCCTCCGGTGAGACGAACAAGCAGCCACACTCGTCTAGGCCTATTTACATAATAGGAAGAATTAGGTTTAGTTGGGCAACTCTGGCGCATCGTCCTGAGGTTTGTAGCCCAAAGCAGACCCAATCAATGACAGAAGATGGACAACATGAAGCACCCCCGAAGCTAAAAACAGCATGACCTTTCCTTTCACACTTTCTGGCTCAATGAGCTGCGCATCGAGACGTTCTTTGTCAGCATCCTATCAGACCAGACCAAAAGGAGAAAAGAGAAAACCCCAAGTAGAGTACTTAAGGGAGAGCCTACCTCGCCACTGGTGCCGCCGCTCTTCTTCACCCAACTGAATGCCCGGGGCAGCATGCACTGTTCGTACTCTTGGACCGCATTTTCAAAGTCACTTTCACTCAATCGCCCCTGTTCACTTTTCGAAGCCAGACGAACGAGAACAGGCAACGCGTCGGCCGCATCACGCAGTGCCTGGTTGCCGCCCATGCCTCTGGATTTCATAATCAGTGTCTGTCCATTTGCATGACCAGGTGGATCAGGTAGCTGTTACCTCGCCGGTAACATGGGATGGATCGCATCTCCTATTAGCCATACATGTGGGTTGCCCACTTCCTCGGGCGCACCTGCCTTTCGAAGCGAGGATCTCCAGTGCTTCGGCGGTTGCTCGCTTGATCTGGCCTGGAAGGCGTGGATGTAGCCTTCTCCAGTCATACGAAGCATATCTTGACTGTGACAAAGCAGATGCGACCCTAGCTGTCAGATAGAACGCGTTGTAGGGGTGCGTTTTCTTTGAAGGGACTACTTACAACTTTGGATGCCATTTTTTCAGTTGGTCTAGACAGAAGGCCAACTTGTCGGTAGTTAGGGGTCCGCCCGGGGGAACCTTCTCAGTGGGGACTGACAGACTCCAAAATAGAGAAGCTGCCTCTTCATCGTACTCATCCTCGTCCTCGATTCCTTTTACATGACTCTGTTTAGGGGCGGGCATATAGACTGCGGCAAAGTCAGTAAGAACGAGACCGAGCCCCGATGGCAGGCTTACCAGAAAAGAACAGGATAATCCCATCCTTCACTACACTTATCGGTCCCCTTTTGACTTCGGGCGGCAGCTCCTTGAGACGAGTATTGGACAGGTGCCCTTTGGCCAGGAATCGCCATTTATCACTGAGTTGGACAATATTGTTGAGGCCGATTTGGGAATTGACCTGTGGGATTAGTAGTTTTCCCCTTAAGTGTAGGTAGGGTCGACTGATCGGTCGATATACGTACCTTCGAGCGGCTGCCTTCGGCGGAAATAAGAACATCGCATATAAAAGTAGTCTCATACTCAAAGAAAAGTCGAATACTGTCAGGCGACCCGGGACCCTTGAGCACCTCGTACCTGACGAAGCGTTTCTTGTACTCGACCTTGGAGGCTGCATCCAGCTCCTCCCTGAGACAGTCGCGCAGGACGACTCGATTGATCGGCGCGGACTTTGTGTACGCGGGGAACTTGGTCAAGTCGAGGGTAAGGCGCAGCTGAGTATCGTACAGGATGGGCGCCGACGAGAGGACCCCCCCGGAGCGACCAAATTTGGCAATCAGACTCGCCTGTCGGTCGGGTTCGAGACATTGCTTGAAGCCTGCCAGCGCAGGACTGCCCAGGCGGATTTGGTACCCTTCGCGCGACGAGTCTTGTGGCTCGCTTTCGAACACGGTCACATTTAGCCCCTGGTTTAGGAGTCCGTTGCCGAGCAGGGAGCCAGCAAGCCCCGCGCCGACTATGGCGATCTTCAGGGGAGCCATGACGATCGTGCGACGGGATGGATTGTGCAGGGGAGGGGTAGGGTACTCGCCCTATATACGCCAGACGGGATTGCGGGGGAGGCTTCACGTATTATGGCTTATACATATTGCCACGACCCTGAAATATTCGTATTCTGTATGTATGTATGTACGACGGGCGGTGGAGAGTCCAGAATGAGTCTCGCCTTTCCCCGCACAACGCGTCTTCACCACCTGCAGCATATCTACAACTTGATCGTGCTGGGCGCCAATGAAGAACACATTCCAGTCCACCTCCGACTCTCCGCACAAGTACAAATGTGCGACCTGCGGTGACGAGTTCAAGCGCCTCGAGCACCTGTCGCGCCACCGGCTGTCCCACACCAACAGCCGCCCGTTCGTCTGCCCAGTGTGCGAGAAGTGCTTCACCAGGAGGTATGTAATGATGTTGTCGTACGGCGTCTCGGAACGCTTTGTGACTTATCTTTGGATAGGGACTCGCTCAATCGCCACGTTTCAATCCATAACAGCAGCAGCAGCGAGCGTAACGGCAAACCCGCATCGGCCCCTCGCGTCTCCAGGGCTTGCACCAACTGTGCGCGACTGCGACTGCGGTGCGACGGCGCCAGTCCATGCAAGCGCTGCTCTGTGAAAAGTGCGCAATGCTTGTATGTTGCCCGCTCGCGCACGCGAATCTCGGTCGTCGCCGACCAGGCGATTTCAGAATCGAACCCGTTGGACGAGGAATGCTCTCAATTGACCGCTGCAAATCCACCGTCCGAAGGGACAATTGAGGATAGCGACGCCTTTGCAGAGCAGGATACGTATGGGCAGGAAGGCTCTGATATGACAACTAGCATCAGCGCGCACGATGCGACCGAGGCTCCACTGTTAGATACAACCGCCGCCTCCGAAGGCCTATACGAACCGAGGGCTGAACTTCTAGCCCTCGAACAGCCCAATATGTCATCTCTTCAAAACAAGCAAACTACTTTCAGATCCTCCTCTGCCACTGGCGACCATAGTTCCCCTGTCCTGACCCAGACACGGCCTGGGGATCCGGCACCCGTCCCAACAAGCGCAGTATTGAGCCCCTCGAATATCTTCGGTCCTATCATCACACCGTCATCCTCCGTGGAACAAGGTATAAGAGATCCGGCGGCCTTTACCGGAGACTCGTGTGATTTCTCAATGGGCCTAGGCCTCGATTCCACTGTAGGGTGGGGGGAGCACGAGCTTGCCATGGTCGATTGGATGACATTTGATACCGATTCATATAGCGCGAATCACTGCCTCACGGCAAACTTCTCAGACCTGCCTGCGATAGGTGGCAGGGGCGACGCAGAGCCCCAACCCTATCCTCAACCACACCGCGGACTACATACTGCTCACACCTGGACGCCGCCGCTTCAAACCAACGCACCCGCCCATAGTAGTGGCGGCTCCACCAACGCCGGGATGCATTATCCAGTCTCGTCGACCCGACCCTCATACGAATGGCCAACTGATTGGGAGCCCGGTCAGCTGGATAATATCACAACCTTCCCCGACATGCGCTACATTCCTGTCAGCGTCGTGGAAGCAGAAGACTTCGGACACGTCGAGCGGCTCAGTCTGCACGCATACCAGGACATCGTACGCCTCCTCGAGCGCGCAAGCCATCCGCAAGGTCATTTCAAACCGTTCAAGAATCCGATAATCCCCCCGTTGGAAGTCTTCAACAGCTTCATTCAGTTGTATTTTGAGCATTTCCATCCCGTATTTCCCATGCTCCACCACGCCACTTTTGACCCCAACCGCGCATCGAGAGTCCTGGTCCTCGCGACAGCTGCCATTGGGTGCCGATACTCGAAGGCGTTGCAGTCCGCCGTGTGCGCCAATGCACTCCAGGAGCTTCTTCGGCGCACGATTGCTCATACTGTATGTTCCCGAAGGATGAAAAAGACAATGGTAAGCTGGTGCTTGTACTGGTACTGATTGACTTCATACATAGTGCGAACAAGACAATAGCCAAGTGAGACACCTCTGGATGGCGCAAGCGCTAGTCCTGAACTCGATCGGGATGATGTATAGCGGCGACAGGCGGCTGTTTGAGATTGCTGAAGCCGCGCGAAACGGCCCGATCACTCTCTGTCGCAGAAATGGCGCGTTGCGATTTGAGGCCGCGTGGCCTCCTGTCGATCCTGCGTTGCGCGATGCTCTGTTGAAGCAGACGTGGCTGCGGTGGGCTCGGCTGGAAGGATTAAAACGGTTGGGCTTCTGTGTTTTTGTAAGTCATCAGGAGAAATCGATTCTAGTCTCTGAGTTCATGTCTTCAATGGTGTCTCTCCGTCTCTGTGTGTGTGTGTGTGCTAATGATCTGCCAGCTTCTCAATGCCCAGGCCTCCATGTACCTCGATCTTCCAAGTTTGATGTTCGTGACGGAGCTACAACAGAGGTTGCCATGTTCAGATGAGCTGTGGGAATGTCCAGACGCGACGAGCTGGAAGAACCACTACCTCAAAGAAGCCGGTAAGCGCGCTTCATATCATGCATTCATCCACTGCCACGTATATTGGCTGAGCCCATCGAAGAAGGAACCCAAGAGGCATCCCAGGCCAATATGAAAGCCATGTTGAATCGCCTACGCAGCAACCAGCCGATTCCGTCCAACACGAGTACCTTTTCGCGGCTTATCCTAGTCTTCGGGATATACCAGTCGGTGATCGGACAGGAGCAACAGCTCGGCAATCCATTTGCCCCCTTCTTCACGGCAGACCAACAGGTATCATCGGCGGCTCGGACGATGGGAGTAGCTGCGCTGAGCTCCCTAAAGTCGCAGACGCGAGCAAATCACCAAAACACACCCCTCGCGCTGACGCTCGAATGCAACCTGCAACTCGCGACTGTCCTCCTCCACACGCCTCGAGAGCTCCTGATCCGCTACGTCCGATCATTCACCCTCGCCGATTCACACCACTCGGTCTACCGCGAAGAGATGCTCCGCTGGGTGACGGCGGACAACGGCCACAAGGCGCGTCTCGCCGTCGCAAACGCCGCCGCGCTGTGCACCATGCTCCGGTCCAGTATCTACCCGCAGTCATTCTCGAGTCCACTCATCTCCCTCACCGCAGTTCTCGTCGTGTGGATATACAACCACCTCGCCTCCAGCCTGGTCGACGGCGCAGCGGCATCTTCTGATCCCTCACGACCAGCCGGGGAAGCCCGCCAGAGGAGTGTGCGACTCGATCGCCTATCGACCGACGATCCGGCGATGAGCGCGTGGATCAAGAACGAGCCGGGCATTCGCGCCCAGATTTCTGAAATCGGTCCAGTGCCGCGCGCGGGTGCCGGCGCCTCGCTGCGAATTCTACAGTTTGGATCGAAGCTTCTTCGATCGTTGGATAACTGGGGGCTGAGCCAGGGGTTTGCTGCTTGGTTGGAGGCCTTCAGTCAGAGTGTTGCGCAGACTGTTGGGCATGCTGATTCTGGGCAGGTGGATACATCCGCATATGGAAATATTGGGTTATGAAAATAAAATAAAGTATATACGCGGTTTTATGACTACTGTTGCGTGGTAGCAGAGCGGCGTTCATCTTTCTACTACTCCTGTTGTTGAATAAGGGCGCTTCTAATGTCACCTTTCTTGTTCCCCGCTGGTTCTCGCAGGTCGATATGTGGAAATACCTGGCTCGATCCTGCTGTATCCGACCTGTATTCTTTTTTCTCCCCTCCATCCATCTGGAAACATACCCCACAACCATCAACCCCGCATATCCGACTCCTGGGCCGATGCATGGCCCCTACATTGCCGGAAACCTGCTAAAGACCAACCAAAGGAAACAAAAAATAGAGAGAGAGAGAGAGATAAGGGGCAAATGTGGCCAAATACTACAACAGAACAACACGTCGACTATTCTACAAGTCCACAAGCATCGCAACTTACAAGATGTCTCCTCCAGCGAAGAAAACACGTACGATACCCCCATCCCCATTTTCCCACATGCACCGAACCAGCTAGCTAACCCTGTAAAACCAGACCCGACGCCGGTGTTTTTGTTCTCGCATGGGACAACCATGATGCTAGGGGAAGAGTCGGAGCCTGCCGAATTCTGGAAGTCCGTGGGCGACGAGGCTCTTCGGCGAGGGATCAAGAGTGTTATCATGATGGGTGTGTGTCTACTACGGCAACTCTGCTCTTTATCTAGGACAGGACAGGCCTAATCTAACATTACACTCGCTCGCAGGCGCTCATTGGGAATGCACGGGCGACAAGATCCAAGTAGCGATGAACCCGCGTCCGCAGAAAACACCGGTGAATATTGGCCTTTCTTTCGGGGTCCATCGCAGGTGATAAATAATATCATTAGCTAAAATCCAGACTGTGATTTCTACAGGTCGCGTATGTCGCACCCAAGCGGTACGCCAACTTCGAGCTCACAGCAGACATCGCCCTCGGGAACCGGGTCATCGACATGCTGCGCAAGGCCGGCTTCGACGCGGAGCCCAACCCATCCTTCAATTTCATCCACGACACCTTCCTCATCCTCATCCGCATGTTCCCGAACGAGAAAACCAACATCCCCGCCGCGATCGTCTCCGCGAATGCGCGCTTCGACCCGTACTACCACATCAAAGTCGGCAGCACACTGCGCCCGCTCCGCTACGAGAACGTGCTCATCCTTGGTTCGGGAGGGACGGTGCATAACCTGTACCGCAACCATTGGATGCAGATGGTGCTCCATCGGGATAACTTTGCGCAGCCGAGCCCGCCGGGCCAGTTCGCGCTCCAGTTCCGCCAGGCCATGGAGGATGCCTTTACGATGAATCGGGGCCCGATGCTGAGGCGCGTGGTCGCCAGGTTGATGAAGCATCCCGTGTATCGCGATGCCCATGGCACGGATGATCATTTCATCTCCGCGGCGTTTGTTGCCGGTGCAGCTGGGGATCTCGACGACGCGGATGCACCCAATGTCTTCAGGGCGGAGTGTTGGGAGTTGGTTAATATGGCAAATACCCAGTTTCAGTTGGGACTGTGGGAGCCTGCTCAGTAGCCACTGAATCTTTACAGTACTTGTCCGATAGTCTGTCGTCCGCCCTTATTTGGTTATATTTTGAAGTGGAATTGAATGCAGTTATATCAGTAGTTGTAGGTGTTTCAACCTGAGCCAAACAAATAATATCAAAGACGCAGTACATGGAAGAAGTTCCAGGGCCCAATTTACGTGTAAATCGAAATTAGCACATTCTAGCAGCCCACTATTTCTCTGGCTCGAAAAATAAATGAATAAATAAACAAATAAATAAATGAAAGCCTCAGAATTCCCCACCAATCTCATAGCGAAATACGTGAGTGAACCGACCAAGAGTAGGCCTCCACATCGAGGCGTACGTCTGCACCAGAGTTGGCAGGTCAGCTACTTTCGTCGAATGGAGGATATCCTGATCATACACTTATGAGGGCACAACCACAAAACACGGTAACCAAAAAGAATGAAATGACGGGACCATCTCCAGTTGGCCGTTCGTCCCTATCGAGCATATAGTTCACAGGGCTATATGGTGGTATACGTCTGTAGTTTGTTGGCCATGCTGGGGGCGGATTGGTAACAGGTGCACGGGGGTGTGGTGCAAGCGAAGGGTCGATTCGGTCGGCGCGCAAGAACTGCCCAGAGGACTCCTGTGCACTAGCAGCTGGACTGCCTGTTCGTAAGGTCTTGTAGTCGTCGAGCGCCGCCTGGAAAATGACTCGGTGTTCGGCCGGGATCTGCTCGGTGGTAAGTGTAATAGAGTTGGACACCATCGTGCGGGTGAGTGATTGCTTGAAGAAAATATCACTTGGGATGGAAAGGAGCCATGTGATAGAACAGCGCCCAGACGACGAGTCTGTCGTTATTTGACCCATCCCCGCCATTCCGTCGTCGAGAGGGGTCGCGGTGACCGACCTCGGGAATGTGGGGTTATATCATCCATATCTCACAGCGAGTGGATTTTTATTTCGGGTTCAGCTTCTACTAAGCGCAAATCCGGAGATTCGCGCGACACACGCCATGGCGACAGATATTACGAATCTGGCGCGGGGATTGTACCAATCCGTCTCCAGCGCCCATGTCGAAGGCAGACTCGATAGCGTTCTACGGAGACAAAGAGAGCTCCACAGCCTACACGCTGCTGTCAAGTATCATGCGAACGCGCTGACTGAAGCAATTGCGCATGGTTTGTCGACCTCCACAACCCCCTACCCTTAATGCAAAGCGCTGACTGTCATACAGACGCTGGGAGCCGCGCAGATGCGCTGATGGAGATTCACACCACTCTCCGCATGCTGCGTGAGATATTCACGTGCCTGGACTTCCCATCTGCTCTTGAGAACGAGTACTTTCCGGAGTCCGGCAAGGGCGTCCTCTTCCGCCGCTCGGGGTTAGGGGCGATCCTGGTCCTTCCTGGAGATGCTCTCCCGGTCTCCCAAACAATACTGCCAATCGCATATTGTCTTGCAGCCGGAAATCCTGTTCTTGCAGTGCTTTCCGACAAACATCCTGCCACAGCATCCGCCATGCTAACAATGTTTGAAACTTCGGGGATTGACCGGGACGTTGTAGCCTTTTGCGGCCAATCCTCGGATATTGGACGAGAGATGCTCCTGACTGAGCTGAAACATTGTCCATTCGCCGGGGTATGGAGTCAGGGAGCCAGTGGTGCCTATTTCTGGGATGCAGGTTGGAATTCTGAAGTGCAGCATTCCGGGAAGCAGGTCATCGGGGCGTCCGGTGGACACGCTTTCCCCTGTATAGTGAGCCGGAACGCAGATATAGAACAGGCAGCCAAGGATATCGCCCTTTCTAACTTCGTGGCCCTGTCGGGGAAATCGCCCGCTGCGGCGAGTGTAATACTCGTCGACGAATTCGTTCTGGAGGCTTTCTGCACAGCCATTGGCGCTTTTGCCGCTCAGCTGACACATGAATGGCAACGGGGGGGCAAGGGTACGCAATCCAGCCAAATCCTCTTGGACGCGCAGGGTCAATTTCTCCACGCTGGTGGTCGCCTTATCCAGGTTGATGGCGGTGCGGTTCTTGTCGGAAGTTCCGAATGGAGGTTCGTTTTCTCATCGTGCACTTTTTTATCTTTAAAGGTTTTGGACCGCTAACGTCCTTGTGTCTCTCAAAATAATGCAGAAGCCTTACCCCGTTTCAAACTTTCATTGGCAGTATAAATAGGGACTCGGTGGGCCCCATGGCGGTCGTCCCAGTGCTGGCAGTCACCAGCATGGAAGCCGCCATGAGTTTGGCATGTAACTTGTCAGTTCCTTATATCGCAACCGGAGCACACTGCACTCGATTTGATACTAATGGTTAAATGAGCGAAGAATCCCCGCACACAGGATTTCAGGGTGGTATATCTATGCCAGCAACGCCGAGGCTCGCTACATCACAACCGCACTGCCAGCTCATCCCACATTTGTGAATGCTATCCCATACCTCAATCTTTGCGCGCCGGTGCCGTCGCTTGCGCCATCGCTTATGCTAGACCTTCTGGCGAGGCCTTGTCCGATCTCTATGAACACTTCGCGGCGCAGAAGCATCACTGGGGACTTTTTGTTCAACGCCTCTCACGAGGCGGTGGCATCCGCGCTGGAGAAGCTCATCGACGGCGAAGTGCTAGAGCCGCCAAAACAGCGCTCGGGAGCTCAAGTGGGGTTTTTTGAACAGGGTGGTAGAGCTGGGCTCGCACACTTGCTTGTGGTTCTCGGGGCCAGCCTTGCTGCTAGCAGTTGGTGGGCTTGGTCTAGTCTCGGGCGGAGTGGCTTGGATGCATGAGCCGGTGGGGTATGTGATTGTGCGAGAAGATATGTTAAATGCTACGACTCAGTAGATCAACGCCGTTCTTCTTGGCTTACATATTGATTGGTTTTTTTATTCTGCCCTCCCTAGCGTCGCTTTCAGCATGTCCATGTACCCCCACTCAGCCGACCCTGCCGAGTATATAGCAAGCACCAGCCTAAATAAAAGACCGGAACCTGGTCTTTGTTTGTAGGCAATGAATATCAAATTCAGGCAAAAGAACATTTTATACAATCCAAAATGAATCCCAGCCAGAGCAAACCGGAACCAAAAGGCGGGCTGCGGATCCTGCTACTCGGGGACGGCCTAGATATGTACCTGGCGGCCCTAGCTCTGCTGCACCGAGGCCATAAACTCACGGTATGCAATTTTGGCCCCTTGTTAAGTCAGTCTTCCTGATCTCATAGGTATTCTCGTACAAATCGTCGTCGAACTTTGCGCCGTCCGAAAATGATATCATACACCTCACGCCGAACGTCATGGCTCTGATTAACCATTTGGGCTTATCCGACGAGGACATCACGAATATCGGCGGTCAGCGGGTGAACAAAGTACGTATCTACCGCTTGGTCCAAGGGAGCCCCGCGTGCCAGCTTGTCGCTCACACTACCTGGCACTGTAGCTTGTCGAGACCGACGGAGTTGGGAACACGATAGGAAAATTCGACTACCAAAAGCTTGAAGGGAAGATATGGCAGCATGTGAGCATCCCATATATATATATATATCTGATGAGGACTCCGACGTCTAAAGTAGCTAATCTCTTTTTTTTTTCTCTAGCCCTGGTTTGTCGTGCGGCACGTCGCACTGACAGATTTGCTTCGGTCCAGAGTCCAGGCGGCGACGGGCAACGTGCTGCATTGCATTGAAGAGCAAGGCGCCATATCGTCCATTGATGTTTTGGGTGGGACAGTGACCTTTAACACCGGCACCACGTACTCTGGAGACTTGGTTATTGCGGCCGATGGTGCGCCAGTATGTATGCCACTGTTCTACGAAGCAATAGTATCAAAGTGCCACGAGCTAAGACACATTTTTGGCTAGAATATGACGGGACTTTTCGAGGAACACCTGTTCAGCGATAGGACCGGTCCCCATTTTCAAGCCGGGACTGGTCCGCTCCAGACGGAGGCGGCCTCATCGAACACGCCGCAGGTTGCCTCAGGTGTGCTGTGGCGGTGGATAACGGATGACGGATTCACGTTTGTAACTCGAGGTGAAGGAAGCCCCATTTGCTATACGCTCTGCGGAGGTTCGCACAATATGCAGAGTACGCCCCACTGTTTCACGGCATCCTCCGCGCTTGACGCCCACGCTGGGAACTATCTAGAACACTGCGGCAGCGCGGGCCTTCTCCTCCAAACGCTACAGACCGGTGACGAAGTGCACGCCATATATGACTCTACTGCTATGACATCAGAGCTGAATGGGGGTCGATGGATGGAATGGCTTGGAGCGGTTGGAGGCAACCCATATATCAGGGGCAGAGTTGTCTCTATTGGAAAGGCCTCTCATTTGTGTGAGCCGTGTATGGAGTGCTCCCAGAGAATGCATATGCCCGGAGCCTGCACAACAACTGACGGCAATTTTTTTTTAGATTTATTCCCGGGGTTCGATGTGACAATGACAACTGAAGATGTTGTTTTGCTCGCAGCAATGATCCCCTGCAACCTGGGCTCAGAATGTCTTTTGCCGCTCCTTACATTATTTGCCGATACGCGCACTGCACGACTTGGGCAGATCACGAACAACATTCGAGCAGAGCGTAGACAGTTGCCGCAATCCAGTCCTTCAGGAGGTATGGATAATCTCTTGGCTCTTCATGGCCACGAGCATGATCATCGACAGAAACCACTTCTAACAAATATATAGATGCTCCAGCGTGGCCAGGGGTTGTCTTCGGCTATAACGCGTGGGATGACGGTATTTCCAAGCTGCGAAACTGGGTCTGGAAATCCAATCCAAATGTCTACTGGCGAATGCCGATTTGCTTCGGCCCGATGCCTGGCCCGCGACAAGACGGACAAGGAAAGCGACATCCAAGTGCAGACTCGACCTTCTACAAGGCGTCAATCCGCTTCCAGACGTCCAGAACGGTTCTCGAGAGCCTGCTCCCCAATGGATCCTTCCGGTTCCCTTCCCCCGGTACCCTTGCCGAGGCGACATTTGCGTATTCCGCGATTGACCGGATGGGCTGGCTCGGCGGGTCAGGCTATCGTATGTTTGGGCTTACTCTCCATGGGGTAGAGTACACAAAAAAGGACGGGACCGTGCTCGCAGTGGATTTTCTTGTTGTTCTGTTTGAGGATCTCGCAGACCCGATTATCTCCGGCAGGGAGGAGCTGGGGTTCCCCAAGTTATTTGCGTCGATCCATGTCACACACGATCTGGATTCGCTGGACCTGCTCCTGCATTGGAGGGGCCGTAGATTTGCCCGCGTGGAATGGCATGGTTTTCAGGTTGTTCAGCGTGCGCAGGAGTCGCAATCGCAACATACTACCGAGGCCCCTCAGCCTGAACAAGGCGAGAGGTCGTCCGAGCCACCTCTAGTTACGTATCGGTACGTGCCTGCCGTCGGCGCGCCGGGCGTGGCTGACGCCGAATATCCTGTCCTGGTGCCACCTCCAGTAAACAGACCTGTGGTCAGCTGTGTCACCCATGTCGATCGGGCCAGCGTCCAGTTCAATCCTCTCAATTGGGACGATCTCCCGACACTCCATCATGTGATCTCAGGGCTTGCCGATATCCCTGTTCTAAAGGTACTTGATGCTAAAATCGTTGAAGGGACCGGAGTAGGCGACGTCTCGAACGCTACCAGATTAGAGTAATCTAACCAAGCCTCTCCGTCTAATACACTGACTCCGTCTTTCTCTCTCTTTCTTCCTCTCTTTATTTACTGGGACATGCCGTGAACAAAATTAATAACTGCAAGGAAGCATTCATGGGCTGGATTCACGCTGCCAAGACACCTTATACATGCCCGTTTGCGGTTCTGTTAAAAATACATTGTCGATCTTGTTGCACCATCACTGCTATTGAACTGTTTTTGTCAGTAGGAGGGTGGATGAGGGTATAGGCGCAGAGGGTTTCACCACGGGGCAGGATGGCAAAGGTGCAGGACAACTGAAAGGATCATAGAATCCGGTTTTTGTTTCGCTAGACGTACCCTAAACAAATTATCTGGTCTGGCAGCTCTGCCCCATAGACGGGAACTTGCCGGCAACCCTACAGGAGCTTACCAGGAGGCCTGATGCGTGTGGGCTTGAAAATGAACATCTTAGAGGAGTATCTTAGAGGAGTTTTGGGCCAGCTTCTCGAAGATGAAAAAACAGACGTACATCGTTATTGATGCTCTAGGCAAATGTGATAATCAGTACCTGAATGGCCAGACTCCAGAAAAGGAACAACCTGTGGGGTTCCTCGCCTGGCTTATCGACGGACAGAAATCCAACACCCACATTGTGTTGACAAGTCGCGTCGCACATGTTTTTGATAAGGTGGACAGGGAACCTATTGCGCTGACCAAAACAGGCACATCCAGCCGCGGTTGTCGTTACAACATCCCGGTGTAGGGAGAGGAGGTCGACCGCAATATACGCGACTTTGTTTCCAACGAGTTGAGCCGTTGGAACAGTCTCACAGTTTAGGGTCGCCTTTGGCTTCCGTTACCGGAGGAGGCGATGACCAAAATATTCGAAACGGTGGCTGGGGGGGAGGCGAAAGGCAACTCGGTCACCCGCACTCGCGCTCCGTTTGTTTTTTCCTCATATCAGTAGGTTCCGGTTACCGGCTTGCTTGTTCGATCTTCTGTGGAGGAAGCTAGAGCTAAACTCCTGTAAGTCTATAATATAATTTATAGTAGAACACTGTTCTGGCCGCGCGGTCTATAATAATAAAAATTACATCTATTATGCGCCAGTGCGTCGAATTTATTTCTGCACCCTCCTCACAACCAACCACGTCGGTATAATCTGAATAATCCACAGCCCTAATCTGTACGGACGTTATTTTAGTCTCTCTTGACCAACCAAATAACAAACTCCGCCAGTTAAACTTACAGTATCGATTCCGACCCCATGAGACTCCACTGCGTCTGCACCGCATATCCCAGCGCCGCCCCGCCCGTGTTAACAGCCTTCAAGTAGCCCGTGTACCGCTCGAGCTCGTCCACATTCTCCGTCAATGATCCGACAAGCGCATACATGAATGTTTGGAATGCATGGTCGGTAAACCTAGAGACAGACACGCCATTAGCCTTCCATTCCCCAGCCTGTTATACTTCATACGCAAGTATAACAGATTGACTGGGAGATGACATACCCATCAACAAGCATCAGCAGAAAACTCGCATAGAACTCGCTCTGCGTCCAATCCAGCCCGACAGGGCTGGTCTTCTGATAGTACCACTGCACGACGGTATACCAGATCCAGACAAGCGTGTACAGTGTGTAGACGGCGACAAACGCCCAGCGGAACTTGGAGGCCTTCGACAACCGCTTCGAATCTAGGAAGACGCCCATGGCGAATGTGCCCGCGATTCCCGAAATTGCCCCCGTGAAGGAGGTAAGCGCGCGGCCGCGCACGGAGTGGTAGACGGCGGTAAAGTTGCCCTTGTAGGAGAGGAACCATTGCGAGAAGATGAAGAGCGGGGTTAGGAGGAGCATCTGGATATGAGATATGAGATTTAGAATAAGTGGGTTGTAGTTAGGGTATCGGGGCTGGGGGTAGGGGAGAACATTGGACTAACCTCCCTTCTCTGCACAGCACTGAACACTTTCTTTGCCTCCTGCCATGCATTCGCCTGCTTCTTTGTCTGGACTTTGACGCCGTCGCGTCGGACTACTTTGTCCGGGTTGGAGAGTAGGAGCGCGATGAACGGGCCGCAGGCTGCGATTGCGATCAAGGGGATGTAGGTTACTGGAATGCGGGGGCATACGAGGTTAACCATACTATATCTGGTGGTAAGAGTAGTCGTCCAATATGTATACCACGTACCTGGTGAGATGGCCCCTGCCTCCCGGTTTTCGGCATTGAAGCCCAGAGCAAGGGCGCCGCCAACCAGGTTCCCAGCTGCGATGGAGCCGTACCAGATTGAAACTATGGGATTGCAGACACATCTTAGCATCATGGCACATTAAGGGCGGGAGGGTAGAGCAGTACTGAATTTGCCCTTGAAGTCGGGCTCCGGGTAGGCGAGCATGACTGCGGCTTGAACAACCCTACACGCCACCAAGTCAGTCATATTATGTCATCCCATTAATGAGGTTGTAGAATAGGTGTGGAAAATTACCACAAGAGGGCAGTTGTGAACCCTTGGAGCGCCGACGCAAAATACATCAACCAAATCGTATGGAACTTGTTGTTGCAGTACAGCGACGCCCCGTTAATCGCAAACCCGAGCACGCCGATACTGAGCACGATGCGCTCTCCGAGGACATTAACAAAGACTCCCGTCAGAAGGGCAAAGATCACGTTCATCCCATATGAGATACCGCTCGTGATGTTAACGAGGTGAGGACTTTTCAGGCCGCCGGCTCCGAGCGCATTGAGCGCGCCGTACATGCCAGGCCCGCAGAAGAAAACACCGGCTAGAACGGCTGCTTGGAAGACTGTTGAGCGGCGCCAGGGAATTGTGGTTGGGGGGATAAGCTCGTCAGGAGGCACTCGGGTGCCGGTCTCCGTGACGGCATTTTTAATGTCCTCCTGGGAGGAATGGTCGGAAGTCACCTGTGCTGACATCTCTCTGGTATCGGAGAGGAATCACGTCTGGAGACTGACAAGAAAGAGACTTGTCTGCTATTTATCCGGAGCCGCGATGGCAGATAGCTGTAATTCCGCATTGTACAATACCATGCAAACAAGCACGCAATAGCTACACCTTTTCTCGGGCGATAGACTTGGAGATAGGGCTGCTGGCCCCTTGCATGGGCGCCGGAAGCGGTTGCCGAAATTGCTGGATTGGGGTAGTTGGAGTTGGAGTCAAGCAACTCATCGCAGGCTTATATGCCACCACTAATATATGCCAGCTCGCGGATTGGTCCGGCGACCGCCACCGGAGAATCACATCAGTTCCTAGAAAATGGCAAGATGTGGAATTATTCCGTATATCCGTAAGCGAGGGATGTATATTTAGGAGCGCTATCGGGCCGCGAGTAGAGTATTGGGATAGTTAGATAGACACCTTAGCCCCATTACAGCACACTCGATCGTCATGACACAGGAACGGACCTTGACTGTCTCTGGACAGACTGTGACAGAACTAAGCGACACTCAGCCCACCGACATTGTCTACCCCGAGACACAAGACCACCCAGCTGTGCATCAGCGAGCTCCTCCCCTCCGGCCGTTGGGCGACCACACCCCAGCATCTGGGCCTCGCCAACCCGTTGCAGTCCCAAAAGATCGTGGCCTGTTCGCTGACCCCAATCTATCGAATCTGTTCGCGGATCCGGTCGTGACACGGCTGGATTTGACTCCATCTCTGGGAACCCTTATCAAGGGCCTGCAGCTATCATCGTTAACGGACGCACAGAAGGATGAGCTCGCGCTCCTAGTGGCTCATCGTGGTGTTGTTTTCTTTCGAGACCAGGATATCAACGCGCAGGGGCAGCGTGATTTGTTTGACTATTATGGTAGAGTAACCTACATTCCCTCTCAAATTGCGCCGCGAATAACAAACCGTGCGCTGGTTCCAGGAATTCCAGAGCTCCTCCCAGATCCCGAAGACGAGAAGGCGAAGGGGAAACCTATCATCAATAACATTCAGGAGCAGGAGCAGTACGTATGCTCTGAACCCTTGTACGGGCAGATTGAATGGACTGGCCGCTAACCATTTCGCTACAGAGATTTCCGCGCTACATATGTCCACTTCAAGTGGCCATTTGCCGACTTCCACGCGGACAGCAGCTTCCAGGCAAACCCGCCCTCGTTCTCGCTGCTTCGCATTGACGAGTTACCACCCACGGGCGGTGATACCAATTGGTGTGTATACATACCATTACTGTTCATACGGATCATAGTCCTAACGGGTAACAGGATATCAGGCTACGGCACATACGAGACCTTATCAAAACCCCTGCAAGTCTTCGCCGACACGCTTAGTGCGTGGCATAGTTCAGCGGTACAACTACCAACCTCCCTACCTCTTAAACACCTATACAACATTATCCCCGCCCCATCACATACACACCCGCAAGGTGGGTACTGCCCCTGCTAACAGATAAGGAAACAGCACGTCTACGACTCCGTCCTCAACCACTGGAACGTCAAACCAGGCGAGCGACCGATCGAAACCCTGCACCCACTGGTAACAACACACCCGGTCACGGGGTACAAAGTGCTGAATCTCAACTCCGGCTTCGTGACGCGGCTCGACGGTCTGAAACGCTACGAGTCCGATAAGCTGCTCGAGCTACTGTTCACGCATATCCACACCGCGCAGGACCATACGGTGCGCTTCCGCTGGGAGAAGAATTCGGTCGCGTTGTGGGATAATCGGTGCGTTTACTTTGTCCAGCGCGCGTTCTTGGTTTTTCTTTTTCTTTTTTTTTTATTCCTCAATGTAGGGAAGGGAAGTATGTATGACTAATACTTTGAGGAATCCAGGGCGACAACACATCGCGCGACGCATGACTATGCGCCGCTGCACCGGCACGGAGTGCGCGTTACGATCAAGGGCCAGGTTCCGCGGCAGATCGCGGGAAGTCCGAGTAGGAAGGAGGCCGTTGTGCAGGCATTGAAGGAGGGCAAGGTGCTTGCCGTGCATGATGAGAATACGCGGCAGGGCAATTATGAGCAGAGGGGGTATCCGAAGGTGTGAGTGAATGAAGGCGTAATCAAGTTAGCCGGGTGAGATAGTAGTGGTTGTGGATTTGTGGCCCTTCGAGAAGGCATGGCTTTTCTTCCAATATGTATATAGGATCGATCCTAGGGGATATTACAAGGCCGCAACGCCCCCAAAAAACACACTGTGTGTTGGCTACATCCCACGCCAGGCGAGCACCTAGAGGCCGCCGGAAGCGACGGCAGCTGGCTACCCTTGGATATATTATTTCAGCTGAGATCAAATTTCATGAATCGCCCGCCGGTCGAGGGCGGAGATATTTCCCCCAGGTATCTGCTTGCATATATATGTAGTAACGGAGAAACGAAACCCGGTGAGTTTGGTCACCCATTCAAGTCGACAATGAAAAGGACATTAAGCGGTGCTGGCGGATACATGTCTCATTTCCCACTGAAATGTTCGAGATGCAAGTCGGAGGGAACAGATGTCTCGAGTCGGGAGGTGCTGAAGGAGCATGGATCGTATGTCAGGTGGTAAGCGGGCGAATATGTCCAGGCCGGAAGAGGCTTGGGAAGAGTTCGGAAAGGCAGAATCGTGTGGAGTGAAACGAGAAGGGACGTTCATTGCATGCCCTAGCAAGTCTCGAAACTTGGGAACACAGAACGGATTCGCGGCTAGCCATTCCTCACCGAGCTTATATTCCCAGGGACGGTGGAGTGGGCGGAAATGGCGGAGGATAGGCTCCAAGGCCGGTGCGTCAGTGTCACCAAAAAACTTAGCAAGGTCATCCACCGGGACGTAGCCTATCCAGTCTAGCGCCGTCCCGTGATCCACTAACCGAATCTAGATGAGTCCTACATATGCCAACACCAGAACAACACTTTCATTGGAAACATCACATCAGTTCTCCCACTTCGTTATTGTTGTTATTCAAAGGCAGGTGTTGCGGCAAAATGCCTCCGTTGTGAAACCTGTGGGAGGAGAAAAGAAGGAACGATGAAGCAATGAAGACACTGGTCACATGTATCTACGAGGAAGCTGCATGTATAGCACGTGACTTTGACATCACGTGTTCTTACAAAACATTCATTTTTGGACACTATCCCACCCAATACTTACAAGGCATAAAGATCATTAAAGGGTGAGGAACATCAACATACCCATCACACCTATAGCAAACGGACTAATGAGAGACATACGCCCAGACGCCGAATTATCGTCGGTAGTAGTCGTCTCGGTAGCAGCACTAGCTGTCCCCCCCGAAGAAGCGCCTGCAGTTCCAGTCTCACTACTACCGGTTTCCGTAGCAGATGATGATGATGATGACGATGACACGGAAGACAACGAAGAAGAAGGAGAAGGAGACGGCTTCGGACACACGTTGTTATACACATATTGCTCGGAATCGCCAGTACACTCGCCCGCAGCACTAGCGTCATACGTTCCGTTCGGGTACAACCAGCACGTACCCGAATAATACGGCGAGTTGTTGGTGTTATGCGGGTTGAAGACGACATATTCGCAGGCCTCGCGCTCCGCGCACATACTCAGGCAGTGTACAGCACCCGAGCTGGCAGCGCAATCGTAGAAGCACTCTTCATCAGGCGGCGGGTACTCGCAGACGGATGCAACTGCAGTTGGGGTCTCGGTGGCGGCGCAGGCGCCTGGAGTGGTGGCAGTCGGCGTGGGGCACTCGGGCTTGTCGTAGACGGAGAGCCAGGCGTTTGCGCAGTCCGAGTCACCTTGGCTCTCGTCGAAGGTTTCGCCTGGGTAGAGCCAGCAGCTGCCGGTGCCGAGGTAGGGGTTGCCGGCGGCGAAGATGACGAAGGCGCAGGGCGGGTGGTCGTTGCAGTAGTCCCAGCAGTGGGCGCGGCCGGAGCTGGCGACGGCGAACGGGCCGGGTGAGGGGTAGTCGCAGAGAGTGGTGATTAGGGAAGCGGTGCAGGTTGCTTCTGCGGCGCTAGAGTCGGTCGTGGATGTAGCAGATGCTGTTGCTAGAGCCGGTGGGGCTAACAGGGCGACAGAGGCCCAGAAACGAGTGATCTTCATGGTAACGACCGTGGGGAAGGAAACGAATGTGGCTACAACTGGAAGAGGTATTGATATTCCACCAGAATGCCCAGTGCTGCCTATTTATATCTTGGTAGGATTTAAGGGGCAACAAGCCCTGTCGAATTTTAATCTCACGTGGTTACAGCAGTTGTGGAGGCAGTGATATGTTCCTCCTATCCTGGTCGACTTTGAGGCTTTAGCGTGTTGGTTGAGCCCACCCCCAAGAAACACTAACCCTAAAGCGAGGCGGGGCGACGCCCCTCGGAGCTTTCCGCGAACCCTGGACCAATTCATTGAGAAGAGCCGCTCCTAGTCCCTGGCGACTTGAGTCATCACAATGTGTCTCGGTGAACACTCAAGGCCCTTGGCAAGGGGGATTTTCAGAATAAGAACACAAACCGAATAAGTACCCTAGTTGACAACATTCCTGCGGCCTGGGGCAAAGGCAAAGAAAAAAAACTCTAGGATAGTCATAGTCCCCATGTCATGAGTCATGTCATGATTCATGCCAAGGAGAAAACTGGCGCGGATATACATGTTGGCTAGCGCCGCTTCTGGGGAAGAGTCCTACCCAACAAAAATATATATCGTAGCAGCAATCCTCGCGAACACTGGAAATCTTATAACAGAGAAGGATGTTCATTCAATTAACGATAATATTGATTCGTTCGAATGGTCTGATTTATCTTCCCTTATTCCCCGCACTCCTCACAAACGGCTCCAGCGGGAAAACCTCATTCTCGGGCGTAATCCCCTCGTAGATCTGCGCCCATCTCGCCCTCAGCACTTCAGGCGTATGCCATGCGTTCTCGGGGTCCCGCAGCCAGAACCGTAGAAGATGTCGTCTGTATATTGTTTCAAAATTAGCTCTCACAACATTCTCCCACAAAACATGCGATTTAAACCAAAAAATAGAGGAGGAAAACTCACTGCTGCGCCTCGGAATCGACAAACCCATCACGCGCATGGAAAATCGCCAAATTATTCACATACTGAATATCGCCCTTCTGAAACTCCGTATTGACACAGAACCTTTCACCGATGAAATGCAGCGTATCGAGCGCTTCCGCCTGCGCCTCAGTGATAGGCGGGATATCCGGACTCCGTGGGAGAGCCCCAAACCCGACAAAGTAGCGCCGGCCGTACTGGAGCGACACCCGCTGCGGGATCACATTCTCGCCATTATTTTCCGACTTCGATGCAGGAAGCAAGTGAAGAAGAGGCCGCTCAGTCCACTGCTTCCCCGCCGCTTTCTCGAAAATCTCATAGTCCCACGGCTGCGAGAGCGTATGGATGAGATCCGGGCGCGTGCGCGCAATCTCATTATACACGCGCCACGTACTCGTGAGTTTACTCGCGCCACCGGACACCGCCGTCTCGAGCGCGAATAGCGAGACGATATCGCCTGAGTCGGTGTGGAAGACCTGTTTGTCAGTTGTGTAGGCCGGGCTGCCGATGATGCTGCTGCTGTTTGCGGACGAGCGGGTAAGATCTTTGATGTGCGCTAGGACTACGTCTGCGGGTTTGCCGTCATACTTGTGGTCCTGGCGACCGCGTTGGGAGGCGATGTGTGCGGATATACCGGTGTAGATGATGATGTTTTCTTCGTGTGTGTGGGAGTCGACTTTCAGGCCGCGGAGGACGAAGAAGCCGTGCCCAGCGTGGAGCTCAGTAGAGAGACGGCGGAGTTCAGAGCGTAGCTTTGGGAGTGGGAATGTCTCCTGCTTTATGTGGCCGAGCGGGAGGTTGAGGGCTATATAACGAGGTCAGCGTTCGGCGTTACACTTTCGGTAGGCAATGCTTACACTTGAAATAGGCGACGGCTGCGTCGATCTCGTCCAGCTGGTCCTCACTAAGAACATACGTCCAGTCATAACTCTCAGCTAGACTCTCGCCCTCCCAAACCAGATCGCCCGTCAATTGCTCCGGAAAGCCCTCGGGAACCTTGTCGGGTAGACCGCCGGCGGCGACGCGCCTGGCAGCGCGGGCTTGCCACTTATCGTAGTCCGGAGCATATGTGATGTCCGGTTGGCGGGGAGGGGCTGCGGCGGGCGGGGTAACCCAAGTCACCGTCGTGATTTCGGACATGGCTTCTCTCTTACTGCTCGAACCTTATGAACCAGTATACTTGACCTCAGGGAAGAGTTAGGCTTCGAGGGATGTTAAAGAGACACTGGCTCTTATTCCAAGTGTAGATCAGAAAAAGAAGTTGCAAAGCTCTGCGATGGGAGAACATATAACAAAATAATTGGCAAAAGCACGTCATGCGACCCAGTTGGAGTCGTTGAAATAAAAGTATCCTCCGGCGCCACTCTTCGGATTAATTGGTGACTTGACAAATAAAGCTGCGCCTCTGCCGAGCCAAGCTGATGTCTGTCCAGACCGACAAGGGCATTTGATACAAGCCGTCAATCGAGCCAATGCGGGGTTGGGTCTTCGGTATAACATATATAATAATACGCGATCCTCGGCGGGAAAGAGGCAAAGGACGGAACGCCGTCGTACTATATATGTACCATAGCCAAAAGATTTGCTCCGGAGCAATTTTTTTCTCTCGGATGTTTTTTTCTTCGGAGGGTTCTTGAAGCAGCACTGACGGCCCTGACCGCCGAAGAAGAAAAAAGGCTGATCCGTCGCATCGATTGGCGTCTGGTTCCCCTTTTATGTTTGCTGTATCTGATGAAGAAGATTGACGAGATGAATGTATGTGCTCAATCTACCCACTCACCTACAGACACAGATTTGAGGTGAAACTGACCTTACATATAGGCTACTAATGCGCGAATCATGAATACAGGCACAGATCGCAATTTTCTAACCCAGCTGAATATCACCTCTGACCAGTTTGGGATGATTACCTTGCTATACACCGTGAGCAAAGTTGAATTCTGTTGACTATTTCACAATTGACCCCTTAATATAGGTACCCTACATCCTTACTGAAGTTCCGTCCAATTTGATTCTGAAGCGCGTCAGCCCATCGCGATGGCAATCTCGAATCATGATCACTTGGTGAGTTGTCAGCATGTTATGTACCTACTACTACTACTTGGTACTCGAGCTGACAATACCAGGGGCATCATCACCGCTTGCACCGCTGCAGTCACGAACCGCCGGTCTCTACGCCGCTCGATTTATGCTTGGTTTGGTATGAGCTGATCTCACCGGATGTTTAAGAAAGAAGATATAGTGTCTAACAGTGTGAAGGCCGAAGCTGGAATTTTTCCGTAATAACCAAAAGAGGAAGGAGCAGGCAAGGGACAAAAAGAAGCTAGCAAAGTAATTTAAAAAGCTTTATAGATCTCAGCCTAACCCGCGCCTGGAGGAACAAATTTAGGAGGCAATTAAGAACAAAGGCACGTAGTAGAAAGGCAGGAGAGGAGTTTTATATTAATAGTTAGTAGTAGTAGTCGTTGAATAGCTTTAAATATCAAAAAACTACAAAGAATGTGTGACTACGAAGAATGCGTGGCGCACCCAAAATACGGAGATGGTTTGGGTGGCCAGAAAAGGTTCTTGACAATTGGGCTGGGATGGTAGAGAGGGGGATTGGGTTGTTGACTATGATGGAGTTAAGGTGGAATCGGAAAGTTCAAGTACGCAGATACAGAAGAACAATGGGAGAAGTATACAGTGCCCCATTCGTGGTAGGCAGCCAGTAAAAACAGGCCACTAGGTAACTTTAATAACTAAGAACCTTTTATATATGTAGACTAATAACTTTAATAATTAACTTTATTAATTATAATATTAGACTAGGTGTATATAACATTAACGTAAATTACTTAATCTAGAAGACCTTAAGTAATTTATTTTAATTAATTAAAACTACGTATATCTCCTTCCTCATTTATATAAATTATATTACTTTTATCTTGATTGTCGCTGGGCCTTCTAAAGCAGTGCCAATGTAGTAATCGCCAAATCACCATATACTAGTAATCAGCAGCCTTTTCTAGTTGAGGCATTCCAAGTCTTCTACGGACGGGGACGTCAAGGTACCCGACACTGGATATAAATGGAACCCTAAGTAGCCCTACCCTTATTCATTTCTACCATCGGGGCCGCATGGCTGCTCGTGTATTATCTGTAGGATCTGTAGGATCTGTCTTGCTCAAAACTAATGATTGCCGCGGGGCCACTGCATGGTATCTAAGCTGGGAATAATCATAAAATAGGTGCGGCCACGTTTTCTAGTGATGTGTGTGTGTGTGTTTCATGACAAAACATATCACACTCCGCTCATGAAACATGTTCCTTCTCCTCCTCCTTCGGAACACGCACCCAAACAACCGTAATAAACGCGGCAAGCAACTGGGTACCGAAAGCAAACCACCAGATCGCGCGAAGCCCCTTTAGTCCAATGCTCCCAGTCACTGGATCAATATCCACCCGCGTGCCAATCGCATCCGCGACACTGGTCATGATCGCCGCAGAGAGGTTCTGGTTCGTGACCAGCATGCTGGCTGCACTACCCTGATACGAGCGAGGCACGCTACTCGTAATGAAGATAGATGCGGCCGCGAAAGCGAGATCAGGCCCGAAGGTCACGAGGATAATCCCCGGGAACGAGAGCGCCCAATAATTCGTGTTCGCGGTCTGCGGGATGAAGAACACGGGGCCCATTGTAAACGCGAACATGGCTACGGTGTAGATATAATGTCCCGGGAAGATGTGCAGCGTGCGACTAACGACCCAAGTAGCGAAGACACCCGTTACCGCGTTGGGGATAAAATACAGTGCAACGGTAAGCGGTCCGACATTCTGGATATGCAGCCAGAACTGGATGACATAGAACTGCCACACGCCAAAGAACGAGCCGAAGCCGAGGAAGTACGCGACCATCAGCGCGGTGAACCCGGGCGTTCTCCAGAGGCGGTTTGGGATTAAGGGCCGGGCGGCTTTTCGTTCCCAGATGAAGAGTGCGACGAATAATAGCAGGCCTATGATGATGAGGGTGTATGTGTAGGGCGACCAGGATGCGACTGGGCCTTGCGTGAGGCCGAAGAGGAGGCAGACGCTGCCGCCGGCTGCGCAGGCGGCGCCGATGTAGTCGAATTGGCGGAGTGAGGGGGGTTCAGCGCCGGCTTCGTCTGCGGCTGGTCGGAGCGGTGGGATGCTGTACCAGGCGGCGATACAGCAGAGACCGCAGAGGATCGCGGTTGAGCCAGGGATCCATTTGAGGTGTGCGGCTAGAGCGCCGCCCTGTAGGGCGCCTAGTGAGTAGCCGAGGGGTGCTGTTGCAGCTAGTGCGGAGAACACCCTGTTCTTGCGGATTCCGGGTTTGTAGATCCGGCCGAGGATGCTCATGCTTCCGGAGACGAGGACGCCGATCGCGAGACCCTGCATGGCTCTGAAAACGAAGAACAGGATATATCGCGATGGCTGCAGCGAGAACACACCAATGACATTCCACAGTGCCAGCCACACAAACGCACCCACCATGAGGCTCTTAGGAGGAGCAAGATCGGCCAGCGAACCGGAAACGACCACAGAAAGAGCGTTTGCCGTGTTGAAGGCACCCACAATCCAGGGGAGCTCAGCATGTGTAATGCCCAGTGCCTGGCGTAGCTCCTCCTGCGGGGCCATCATATTTCCCAGCAGAAATGAAAACAGCATGAGGCCAAACGAGCAGACGAGAACGAGGACTATCTCTGCCGTAAAACTTTTGATTTCCGGAGGCACGCCTTGCTTTCTATCCACCGGAGGCGAGGACCCAGGGGCAGGTTCTGGGGCAGTCTCAGTCTCTGGAGCGACCGATATAGAGCGCTTGCGAAGCTCATTCAAAGCGATTGTATTGTCGATGCTCAGGATTTCTGACTGAGGGCCCAGCAGAGGGTCAGGCGTCTGAGCGCCCGTCACTGGAGTTTGCCAACCCGGAGTAGTCGCAACGGAGTACCATCCCGGGGTAGAGGTCCCTTCCCTGCTGGGTGCGCGAGATGGATCGTCCACAGAGACTCCAAAACGGACGTGTGTGGCATCGGGAGGCTGGGGGTCAGGCTGAGGCTGCTGGCTTGCCATTTCGTGTAATAGGAGGGAAAGAGGCTGGAAGAGCGATGATTAAATTTATCCCCGCAATAGCTAGTCGATTATTGCCGTGACTTGAATTATGGCAACGAGATATGTCTTCTTGGATTGATATGTTGCCGGACGGAGAGTCCACGAAATTCTCTTCGGAGCAGCGGGGTGGGGGAAAACCTGTTGAACAAACGTCACTCAAGGCACCATTGGTGCTATTAATTAGCATGATAAGACCACGTTCTGAATTAGCCACTCAGAATGGTTCGATAAGTTAGAGCAAGTTGTGGGTGGACCCGGAGGCCCACCGATGGCGACTTTGGGCACGGCTCTAACATGCAGTCTTTTGATCGCCATATACGAAGGGATGTCAGGGCTCCAGTCATACAGTATGATATATTTGGTATTACTATGGAATGAGGTTTATTCATGCAAGGGCAACCGCGGATTAGAAGGACCTGCCCCTTGCCAATGTAATGCATTTGCTTCCTTAGGGCTCCGGTCGTAAACGCCCCTGGTTGTACAATGAGGCACAATCTACCATGTGGACTGCGCAACATATCTCTTTCCACCTGTACAAAATAAAAGGATAACAGAGCAAAGAATGAAGTGTACGTGAGCTGAGATCACCGCACAGGTAGTCACATGGTAAAGACCCCCCCAGAAAGGTGAGATGTGTGCCACCGATATCTCTTTAGCCCCTACAATCGTCTCTGGCGTGAAGCACTAAACGACACTGACGTATGGCTACGTAAGGAACATGTAGTGCCATAGTAACCTCGAGGTAAATCGGTTCTTACTGAACAACTGAAGTACAATGAAGAGCTGGAAAAAGAAGTCTAGTGAATCACGGCTCTGTTTAAGATATTACTTAACAGTCCTTAATTTGTGTTTCTTATATCTAGGAATATACACACATACACATACACAAACACACATACTCTCTATATTTGTTCTGTGCTCGCTGGCTGAAGGGTACAATTGCTGCATAACCAGCACCTTAGGCCGACCTCAGCCCTAAAATTAATGACTCCTGTGAAATATCAATGGGCTACAGCCAATGCCTACTTCGGCCCATCAGCGCCTCCCCTCCCACGGAACCTTACGTTCCCAGAATTCCCTGCCCCACCAATATGCTCTGTGATGACAAGTTGAGGACAGGGTACCGAGAATGAAGCCCATCATGGGATAAGCATCTCGAGCATCCATTTCCACTCCGAACAGAAGCTACTTAAAGGTATTGGTTGTAGTGTGCTTGATTCCGAGGCGAAGAGATAGAGGGATATCACAAGGCACATCAGTCATTTGTTCTGAAGATCTTCTGGAAATGTAGGATGATGAAGCCTGAGACTCGGGGTGTCACTCAGGAAGTTTGGCATATCACTGCTGGAACGTGAACCTGCTGGAGTGACGGGCGAGGTTGGTGGTCGATGGACTATGTCGTTGAGTCCGGCGCACCCAGCGGGTGCGCGATCACCGCGACCCAATTCAGCAGCTGCCCCGGCGGCGCCGACGTACACCTCCGCGTATACTGGACGGGCTATAGCACCGATTTCTGGCAATGTTGCTGGGACAGCGGCGCCCCCAACCACCCCAAGGGGGCAATGCAAGGAAAGACCATTCAGGGCACCGACCTGGCCGTCGTATGCTGGCCCCGGATAGAGCTTCGCGTGTACTACCAGGGCGCGATCAAGGCATTTGAGATTACCGAGTGGCAGTGGTGGAGAGGGAATAGCTGTGGTGTTGGTGGGACTGCGCAGGATCCTTTGCCTCCTGCGTAGAGGCTCTACTGCAAATCTGAAGACATATTGGTTTAAGTATCTTCAGGAAAATGCGCGTTCCAGTCCATCGGTGTGGTGGGCCTTCCGCGTTCCCCTCGCTAGCAGAGTGCTCATACGAGGTTTACCCTCTCAACTAGGGTTTTCTGTATCTGGTTCATGTCAATTCAGCATGCTTTTATGGCAGTTGAGAGCTAAATATGCCCAGCAGTCAAGCAATCATCAGGACCATTGCCCCATCTATCAAGCGCGCTACCATTGGGCTATGTATGTATGCGAGACGAGTTTCTATTACAGGATTTTATGCATAGCAAATTGATCGTCCTTCACCGTGGACTAATGGCTCTAATGCAGTGATCTCATCCGAGCAGGAGACCCTCGGATAGCGGCTTGTTATATATAATTTTCCATCCATCCTAATCTGCTTTCCAGCAAACCCGGCGATTATTCTATTGTTTTGTGCCCCAATATTCTGCAATACTCTCCTGGAGGCACTGGAAACAGAGCATGTTCAGGTGCGCCCCAACGATTGTGTTGTTGAGTTATCGGTGTTTGGAGGGGTCTGAAGTGAAACCGGGATTTGGTACGCAGGGGTGGTCTCAATCGCCGTGGACGGACCTGAATAGCCTCGGCCGATTCGGCCATGTTTCTGCTTTCCCATCTGTCCCTTCGCCAGCTAAGCCATTCCAACCTGCGTAGAATGACAAAAGTTCTGTTCGGTGCTGTTAGTACCTGGACCTGATTGACATTGCGGTAAGTAATCAGTGACATCAGAATTAGTAACGCGGATCTTACAAGGAGACTCGAGAGCTACTATGGCGGGTCCCCTAGCACTATCTTTTTGCCCGTGCAAGGCTACTAAACGCACTTATTATGATATTATTGGTTGTTGCGGTGGTGTAGTCTGCAGAATGTCCTCCAGCGCGGGATCTGCAACGGCTGCCGGTCCATCCGCCCGCCCCACAACTACATTATATCAGTAATCCAAATGCCTACATCGGAGAGAATACATCTGCTCTAATTCAGATCCCGAAATACATCATGCCATTTACCAGATACCTCCAAAGGCCGACTCCGAATAGGCCGGATGGACTGAGGAGGTGCAATGAGGTGTATGGAGGGATAGTATAAATACTTCGACAAGGGGACGTATTTGCAAGACCATCAGCGACCAATTCTGTCTACAATCAACTCGGTAAACATATTAAAAATATATTCTGCCATCCACAATCGAAGATGACTCCCGTCCTCAAGAAATACAAGGCCGCCGCCGTCAACGCTGAGCCAGGATGGTTCGACCTCGAAGAATCCGTCCGCAGGACCATCCACTGGATCAACGAGGCCGGAGCAAATGGCTGCAAGTTCATTGCCTTTCCTGAGCTGTGTACGTAGTACATCCATCCCTACTCACCGCATACAAAAAAGTCCTAACTACCAACTGACGCAGGGATCCCCGGCTACCCATACTGGATGTGGAAAGTCAACTACCAAGAAAGCCTCCCTCTCCTGAAGAAATACCGCGAGAACAGCCTCCCCTTAGACTCACCGGAGATGTAGCGCATCCGCGAGGCCGCGCGCGCAAATAAGATCTTCGTCTCGCTGGGCTACTCCGAAGTCGACCTCGCCAGCCTGTACACGACGCAGGTGCTGATCTCGCCGACGGGCGAGGTCATCAACCACCGGCGCAAGATCCGCGCTACGCACGTCGAGCGCCTTGTCTTTGGGGATGGTACCGGTGATACGACCGAGTCTGTTGTGCAGACGGAGATTGGGCGTGTTGGGCATTTGAACTGCTGGGAGAATATGAATCCGTTCATGAAGTCGTATGCGGCTAGTCTCGGGGAGCAAGTTCATGTTGCGGCTTGGCCGCTGTATCCTGGGAAGGAGACCCTTAAGTATCCGGACCCGTATACGAATGTTGCCGAGGCGAATTGCGATGTATGACTTTGTCCCTATTCTACAGCGCCTTTTTTGTCCCGCTAGTTCTTAAGCTAATATGAATATGCATAGCTCGTAACCCCGGCCTACGCGATCGAAACCGGCACTTTCACGCTCGCGCCCTGGCAAACCATCACCGCGGAGGGAATCAAGCTCAACACGCCTCCAGGCAAGGAACTCGAGGACCCGAATATTTACAACGGCCACGGCCGGATCTTTGGACCTGATGGACAGAACCTCGTCCCGCATCCTGCTAAGGACTTCCAGGGTCTTCTCTACGTTGACGTACGTACCGTACTCCCTGAACGATCCTCCTCCCCGGTCGCGAAGGAAAGAAATAGGGAGAAAGCTAATGATACCAGATCGACCTCGATGAAATTCACCTCACCAAGTCTCTTGCTGACTTTGTAAGTTTCCTGTTTTCTTACTGGACAACATATGACTCACCTATCCGTCTTCCATAACTAAGCTAATAAAGAATCCACAGGGCGGCCACTACATGCGCCCTGAGCTGATTCGCCTCCTCGTTGACAAGGAACGCAAGGACCTGGTTGTGCAGGTTGATCATGAAGGCGGTGGCGTCAAGTACACTAGCACTCTGGACCGAGTTGGGCTCTCCAAGCCTTTGGATGCTGCCGGGCCTATTGAGCAGGAATAGAATGCATGAAGGCGCCTAGACGGTATTCAAGCCCGAGGGTAACATCCGCGAGAAGTATATATTTTATAGAAGAATCTCAACTACTTGTATGCGTAACCTCATATTGCGACCCGGCTATATTTCGCTGGAATCTGTCCCCTTGAATTTAGTGGTAGTGCCTAACTACCACTTGTACTCGCTGTTAAGCCCCCACTCAACAGCTGCAATCTGCAGAGCGAGCAGCGGCGAAAACTGTCTCGACCAGATGAAACTGCCCGTCATGAACCAGAAGCCCGGCATACCAGTCGGCCTCCAGACCTGTATGGGTGAGAATAATGTTAGCCAGACCACAGTGATAATGAGGTATAGTTGCGATAGCCCCAACTTACCCCGATGCGTTCCTGACTCTCATCCAATTCGCAGATTTCCCCTCCAACCCTATCCAGAGCCTCCTTCGGCATAAGCTGCTGAATCGCCTTATGCGTACGCTCAATACTCGTCGCGAGGATAACAACATCCGATTCGATCTCTGTCCCATCAGCCAGAACAACCCCATCGGGTGTATACCCCGTCACCCCCTCCTCACACCTCCGCACCTGAATCCGCCCATCAATAATCATCTCACAAGCCCCCTGATCCACATAGAAATGCCCAGCCTTGATAAGCTGATGATCCGCAAGACTATCGCCCTTCTCCCCTCTCTTAACCGCCATGCCCGCCTTCTCCAACCCATCCAACAACACCTTATCAAACGCCGCCATCATCTGCGACAGCCCAATCCCCAGCGTACGCACAAGCCCCGTCGGCAACGACGACCCCAACAGATCCGCATCCTCGGTACTCAGTCCGGGCGTATTCCAGATCTTCAGCTGGAACTCCTCGAGGGCCTGCGTCGACACGACATAGATCGGGCTGCGCTGGACGAGCGTGACCGATTTCGCGCCGTGGTTAACGAGGTCCTGTGCCACATCGTGTGCGCTTGTCGCTGCGCCGATGATCGTGTATTTCTTGTTCTGGATATCGGGCAGCTGCGCTGCGGACCGGTGCTCCGTCGTATGCGTGATCTCACCCCTGAATGACTCCTGCCCCGGGAAGGTCGGTTTGATAGGGATATCGCTCAGCACGCCTGTAGCGAGGACAAGATGCTTCGGGGAGACGGTTTTCACCACACTCCCGCTCCCACTCCCATCTTCCGCCGTACTCTGCACCAGCTCGACGGAGTAGCGCTTCGTGCCCTCGTCGTATACAATATCCCGCGCAAGCGTATTATACCGAACGTTCAAATCCATAATCTCAGCGTAGTGCTCGATCCACCTGACGATGTGGTCGCGGTCGAGGAAGCGCGGCCAGTTTGTGGGATACTTGAGGAACGGGAAGTGGTCTGTGTAGGTGGGCGTGTGCGATTTCAGGGACGCGTAGCGGTTTCGCCACGCGGCGCCGGGGCCGGATGCTTTTTCGACGATGAGATATCGTAGACCCAGGTGTTGCAGATGGGCGGCGAGGGCGAGGCCTGCTTGGCCTTTGTGAGGTTTATTATGGGTTAGCGAATTTGGGGTCATAATTCTGGGGGGGTTGTGGAGTGATCGAGTATGTGTATGGATGGATGGATGGCTAACCTGCGCCGACGATCAAGACGTGCACATCGGTCTCCTCCCCTTTGCTTTGGGTCTCACGACTCGAAGGGCCCGATTGAACTGCCTGCTCCTTCGCCCTCTTCGCTTCCAACTCATCCTGCCCATTCAACCTCTCAAGCACAGTAGAAACCGTCCACGCCTTCCACTCCTCGGGTCCCACATTCGCCAATCGCAGAATCCCTCTGCCGCTACCGAACTTATTCTTGAAGCTAAATCCCGATTGGATAAACTGAAACGGCCCCATCTCCATAAGCTGCGGCTGCAGCGCAGCAGGCAGATCTGCCTTGGGGTCGGCGAATCCACTAGTTGAGTTGGCGATGTACGTGCTGATCGCCTCGGTGCCGTTGTGGGTTGCGATGTCCCATGAGAAGCAGACGAAGTCGCGCCACCAGGACTCCTTTTCGAGGAAGAGCGCGTGGATCTCATCTTCTTTGTTGGAAGCTAGGCTCTGAGTCAAAGCTGAGAGCCAGTCGGCGACGACTTTGGCCGCGTCGAGTGTTTTGGCGTCAATTGATGGATGCAGGGTCAGTTGGGGGAGGGCCGCCAGGGGCGGATAGTTATCGGGTGGAGCGGCCATGATAATATGTATGTACGACTGTGTTTGCTGTTGAAATAGGGGCGAGAATGGTCGGAGGAAAGTGGAAGATGATGATGTAGATGTGTCTGAAGTCGCGACATTCCCAGGATGATTCGGGGCCTTTATATAGATAGGTAGGCATTGTACATCGCCTGGGGGGAGCTGAACATCCCCATTTGTAATCACCAAGCCATTGTCAAGTTCCTTTCCAGCCGCACGCGCCGTTCAAACTGACGCTGACACCTACGATAGTTAGTGCTTATGTATCATCATCGCGATGCGCCTTAACTAGCACCGTTTCTGGGAGAATAACCATCGAAGCCGCGGCGCAAAGTCGAAGTGGATCGCGGGTGGATCTGAGTGAGAGGGCCCCGTCGGTTCAAGCTGATTCGTGCGTTCGTCCACGAGCAGTTTTTGCGCCGAGTAATCGTCCAAGAGAGGCAAAGTCGCGTCGATAGTTAGTTTCAAGGTTCCCAGTTCGCTGGGCGGGGCCCCGCCCGAGCTGAACGACCGCCTCGACCGAGCCTTGAGTCTTGACGTTCTCCCCAGGATTACACGGCATTCAGTCCGCGTGCCACCAGGGATTCTTTGTACGACACCGGTACTGTATCACATCCATGAGGCAACAAAGAAATGACGCAGAAGAAGAATACTCGCAGTAGGGCTGGATGTCTCCCCTGTAGGCAGCGCCACCTGCGGTGCGACGAGCAGCGCCCGTCCTGGTACGTACGGCAAGCCACTGCATCCACCACGAAATATGTCATGGCTTTATCAAAGCTCGTTAGAGACTAGAACATGGTTATAATTTGCTAACGATTTCCACTACCAACGGGTTAGTCAAACATGTCTCGCCGGCAACAGATCGTGCAACTATCCACTCGCGGTGATCCCACTTCGCGACCGCAGGATGCTGCAAAAGAACGCTCTTCCACCCGGTCAGCAGGTTCCTTGGGCCTCGACGGATCCTCCTGGTAGTAGTAGTCTCACGCATCGAAAGCTGGTGGGAAGCACGGTGATGGATCCCTTCGAGACGCTTCCGGTGAAAATGCCCTTCAAGTCGCGGGAATTGTATCACTACTGTGTGTTCCAACCCCCACCTGCAGTTTCATTCTATATATGGATTATCCATGAACAGGCTTGTTATCGGGACTGACCCCGCTCCACTACATAGTCTATCAAACCGGCGCGGCGTTTGCAGTGGCTCCACTAGACCCGAAAGATGACTGGTTCGTTCGGTGTTTCTGCAGTCGTTGAAAGACGCTAATACTGGAACTACACTGGAAAGCATTGCTCTGGCCACACTAGACGAACAGGCCATACGAAGTACGATCTTGATCGCCGGTATCCACTACACGTGGAACACCGGCCACTTGCAGGCTTTTGAGTCGGCCTTTCTCTTCCACAAGCTCGAGAGCATACGCGGTGTCAACGCCTGGCTTCAATCATCGGACTCCAAGTCTTTTGTCGTCTGCGTGAGACAGATCTTGACGATATGTCTGGCCGAAGTAAGCCGCAGTGACCATGCATCCCTGTACAAGATATAGCCAGGGCTAACCTAACCGTTTGATTGAACTAGGCTTGTCTCGCCAACATCGCCGCTGCAGAAACGCATCTCGACGGCGTCATGGCGCTGTTCGATTCCCACGACCAGAAAGTCGGTACCAGCGGTCGAATCGACGATCTAGACGCCGAGCTCGCGAACCACTGCCTTATCCTGTAAGTTCCTCCACCGATTCCAGGAAACACACCTACTCCCTCCATCTTGGACATCCATTGCTCATCGCATCGGATCTATCCAGAACATCCACCTTCGTCCTCGCCCTAAAAAGCCGCCTCGAAGACTTCATCCTCCTTCGCGCGTCCCAGAAGCAGGGCATCAACACCAATGCAGAAAACAGCGACCCCTCCTCCACCTCTCCCGACAAAGCATTGCAGCTTTACAAAGCCTGGCATCAAATGGAGTACCTAGGCCTCGACACGCGCCTCAGATGCCTCCGGCTCTTCCCGTACTTCTTCAGCCCGCCACCGGAAAGCGTCCGGCGGCGGTGCCGCAGCAAAAGCAAAACGATGATGATGATTATCGACGCGCTGCCGATCGTCGAGTGTCTGCGCTTCATCACGGCGACGCTTGATGCGATTCGTGCAAACCCGGGTTCGGAGCATATGCACCGTGTGTGGAATGATGGCGGGCCGACCAAGTTGCTTCTTGTTATGGTTACGGCGCATGTGGAGGGGTTTGTTCCGAAGGAGGATTCGGAGGATAGGAAGAAGAAGAAGAAGAAGGAGAGGAAGAATAATACCAAAAACAAAGGCAACGATGGGTTTTCGACAGGTGATCAAGAACACAAGAATGGGGATAGTATCGTGCTTCGATCCTCCTGGAGCGGTATATCCGCCGCAACCGAGCTCTTCATGCACAGCGTGCTGGGTATTCTCAACGCGGGCGCCCCGCTCGATTGCCGGCTGCTCTATCGGCTCCTGCTGATCCTGCAGCGCGACATCCAGGAAACGCGCGCCGATATTTTTCAGCAGACCGGCGGCGGTGGCGGGCAGACGCCGCTTGCGCAGTCTGCCTGGGTGTGGAAAGTGTTCATGGGCGTTCTGGCGCTGTCGAAGAGCGAGCATACATTATTGTCTAGGGAATTCTGCCCATGTTCGTGCGCGTGTCGGGCGGAACTGGAGAGCCTGTATGTCTGGTTCTGCAACTGTGCTCGCGCTTGGAGTGCCGTTACAGCGCGGACGAGTTGGGAGGATGTGGCGCCGATTCTAGGAACAGTTGCCTGGCCGGCTGTTTTGCCGCCGGACGGGAGGGACTACGCGCCGGATGCGTGGGCTGAGGTCTTCTTTCCTATAAAATAAAATGGTCATCCGTGTCGACTAGGTAAGATTAGGGAATGGTATGGACGAGAGATTAAAAAAATAGACGTTTGGACGGATGGGTGCGGCCATGTCGCTCACACTACCAACCTATATATCTCGCTTAGGAAAAGAAAATCTCGCTATTCACTCACTCAGGACGTATGTATCCTTGGTTGGATCGAGATAGCAAGCATAGGCATGAATTAACACCTCACATCTCTCCGGTGTTAGACAGGGGGCGCTGGCCGGATTCCCCAGCAGCAAGTGCTGACGACACAGGCAAATAGGTCGGATCCGGCAGGGGAGGTCATCCACGGATTGTACACTTTCGCTCGTCGAGAACGAGCCATCGCTAACCCCGCACAGCTAGGCTTAGGATGTCACTAAATAAGCGACACCCGTATCTGGCTTTAATGAAACGAGACTGGAGGTAGAGTGCGCCCTGCCATGTTGGGGCAACCTTATACCTACTAGTGCGTAAGTATATTTATCAGGCTATGACAGAGTCACATGGACGACTCGACCAATCAGGCCTGCAGTCGAGAGTCTTAGATGAGGCTGATATTAACAAGCTTAAGGCACAGCCCCCGCTAGGAGCTAACGGTATTAAAGGCGCACCCCCACCCATGCATTATTAATATGTATCCCCTTTCTTCTTTTTCCCCCCTCCGGATCAGCACCCTACATACAAAATGGTACCTCACCCGCACTAACCAAGGAGACGCATCTAACCCCCAACACCTACCAGAGCAACGAAATTGCAAACGAAACCGACGATTGCAAGTCCAACCCCACGCTAAAAGCGATATCAGACTCAATGAAGCATGACCCCACCGGAGCGGGGTTCACCCACCTGGCAACGGACGGAGTCCTTCGCACCTTCGATGGCGACCGCAATGTGTTGGATTACAGACAGCTGAACCCCGAGCAAATCGCATTGTTTCTTGAAGAGTGGCCGCCGGAGCTCCGCGAGAAGCTGAACCCGATGTTTGAGGGTGCTGATGGGCGGGGTGTTACGGATCTCGACAAGTTGCTTCATCCATCCCGGGAGCTTATGCCGCCGGAGTCTCCAGAGGATGGGCTGGATTATGATCCACCTGCAGCTGAGGAGGGAGGGCCTGCGGATGGAAGGGATGGGAAATAATAGGTTGTCATTTGGCAAACTGCGGTATATATGGAAGTTCGACGTTCTCTCATACCGCGTGGTAGCAGAGACAGAAGCAACCTATGTTTGTTTGGTAAATTCGTACCTATACATAACATAACCTTATAGCATCGTTGGAATGAAGACGGTTCCATTTCGTCCAGAGGCGTTGAAGATAGATATTCTCCACACCGGACCCCATCCCATGTTCGCCATGTTGCCCTTTCCCTCTTCGTCGAGTTCGAAGTCACCAGTGCCGGCCCCGTAGCCCTAACCCGGTACCCTAGCCCCCTTATACTACCACTACTATCCTTCATTGCAAACATGTCCCATTCAATGCATCACGCATAAAGTATAAACGTGCAGCGAATTAAGGTTAGGGTTAAACGACAAGAGAAATCTCGCTGTCGAGCACTGTGTCCCGCTTCCACATTCCAACTCTCTGGCTGCGAAGCAGATATGGCTGGCTATATTTTTAGCTGTTCTAGATAAGCAAATCTTCCTGCCCACCTACATTGTGCCCGAAGACGCAGGTAATCGAGAGGTTCTCGCCAACCTCGCCGCCTCTAACAGTGAGAAAGTATTATTTTGTGCTGGTCTACACTTCTTGCCATTAATCCCGACGCGTAGAAAGCTGCTATTCAGTCAAGGATTCAAGGCGTTAAGAGGAATTCATCTTCATATCTATATAACATGCTTCCCAATAACCAGTTCAACCAACTCTGCCTAATCGGGAAGATAGTGGAAAAGGTTTTTGAGGTTTGGAATCCTTTTTGGCGGTCCCTAAAAAGATACCTGAACCGGATTTTGAGCCTTTTAAGTGGGAACACGATCAATCGAGCTTATTGAGTTTCCCGGAGGGAAGGCACGCAGGGAGTGAAACCAACCTGAACCTGTTAGATAAAAGTCTACTTACTGGATTCCCATGCCTAACAGTAGTGGAGACAGGAAATCGGTTCCCACTTACGTACATTATGCAGTTAAGAAGGTCCCAGCCGCAGTGCGGGGCAGCAGGACAAGAGGTGAGCAATGTACCAACTAGCCCCGTTACATGTGGGTTAGGTTGCATCCAATCAACCTCGCAGGAAGTCAATCGGTTCAAGCAATGGCCCCTTGTCAAGCAAAAGAAAGTCCCAGGGTGCGTAATCGGATAAGAGATTCCTCTAGGAATGTCACTACGCAGTTCTAATGGTCTTATTACGCGCCAAATGTTTTAGTTGAAGCTAAAATAGCTTTCCCGATTTTAATATGATTATCCCGCCGGTCCGTGTGGCCTGACCTTTTTGTTTAAACCCAAGCGATGTTCCATTTGCTCCCACCTCCCTGGTTCCTCTCCCGCGCGAACCTTACATTCAAAGCAATTCTTAAAAACGTCCTTTTGCAACGGCGGCTCCGTTATATCAAGGATCCGAGGCAAGGAGAAAGATTGGATGAGGTCGAAAAACAATTAACCTTCCGCGCAAGAACACTCACGGTAACCTCCTTGCACACCCTTGGTACCTCCCAGACCCTTGAATATCACTGAAATCAGCCAGAAAGGGTAAATGGTAGGAGCTAAACAAGTGTGAAACTTCACAAATATGAAACTTTTTTCAGCCTCTAGAACGTGACTCATAGTCTGCCATACGTGCACGATCTTGATGGTATTTATCGGAACACGTGATGTTCCAGTCACTTGCTATCCGCCTGATGTCCAGAAAGTAGTTGGGTTCGACGCGCTAAAAGCTGGCATCGACGCGATAGTCTGCCTCAGGCAGAAAGGCGGGTGGAATTTGGCCCGTGCCCTTGATTCCATGTTAAAATCTACGTCTGTATCTATCTTACCACTTTATGGCTTTCAATACCTTTACCATCAAATCAACTCACTTTGTTCTTAAAGGATAAAAGCGAGCCTACAAAGTAGTGGAAACTACCCTCTGATTAATACACGGTGCCTACGAAGTACTTTTAAAGTATTTATTAAGTATTTAAATAGACTAGTTTATTAAAGCAGTTAATAAGTCGTTATCAAGTACTTCGGGAATTTGTTTCTTGAATCAGGAGAAAGAAGTAAATAAAATTTAAAGTAAAATTCGGGGAATTTACGGTTATTTAAATTTTTTACATACTAGGGGTAAAGCCAAATTCCACGCGGTCAGCTGACTCGCGGGTGGCGGGACCCGCTTTCATTGTCGATGCCACCTACCCTCTCTAGATAAGTAACGTTTAAGTACTTGGGAAGTAGTTAGTACACAACACGCCCCAGTTGTCATCTCACGTTCGTGCCTCACTCTTTATCCTCTCACAGTGTGTTGAGTTGGCTGCAAGACCCTGCCCTTTACACCTGTTTATACATTTCACACCGTCAGCTTCAACTCCAATAAACCAAAAGTCTGGCCTACGGATCGCAGTAAGGGGAAAATCTGGGTCAAGCCAACCAACCCTCTTGAGATATTCATAGATTCTGAGAGTATCGAGTAGCTGGTCTCAGCTCTCGCTGTAAGAAAGGACTTGAATCCCGGTTGGGTGTTCTTACCAAGCGGGGCGCGGCAGGCTCGACTCGTTCTGTACATTATGTATGTATCTGCTGATATGTATTGGCTCTCTTGGTCTCCCCGCATCGAGCATGCACACATGCATGCAAGGGTGCCCAAGTGCAACGGACCCCGCCTTCGATACATTATTCCCCGGGTGGATCATCCAGGAATCAGTTCCACTATTTTTCTCATTATCCCATGATTCCATTCAGTATCGAGCCCAGTTACGACCAGAACCGCATTGAGCACGACTGAGAGAATGTACGACTTGAAAGATGTCCCAACGAAAGGCAAAGGCCTTGTCGCAACGACGAAAATTCCACAGGGCACGCGGATTCTCTGCGAAGAATCTATCATCCATCTCCCTCATAACCACGAGCAACTAGGCCGTGGAAAGCTACAGAGCTATGTCCGCGAGCAAGTCGATGCGCTCACTAAACATCAGCGACAGGGATTTCTTTCTTTACACAACATCTACCCCTATGAAAATCCCGTCGAGCAATATATAGGGATCATCCGCACAAACGCCTTCGCGATTGAGGATGGCCAGACCGGAGGAGGGATTTTCCTCGAAGCAAGCCGTATCAACCATGCTTGCGATAACAACGCCCAGAAGAGTTGGAACAAGAATATCAAGCGGCATACTATCCACGCCCTACGAGACATCAACGAAGGTGAAGAAATCACAGTTTATTATCTGGCGGCCCATAACAGCCGGCAGGCCCGGCAGGAGGCGCTCCAAGCAAAATTCAAGTTTTCCTGTTCTTGTGGTCTTTGCTCCTTGCCAGCAAACCAGATACAACGGAATGATGAGCTTTTGGAGGAGATTGATCATCTGGATCGTCTTGTCGGTCAGCGCGGCCTTGAGGGGATCTTATCATCTCCTCTACAAACACTGCGTTACCTTGACCGAGAGATTCAGTTATATAATATGATAGCCACAGATGACCCAGGCTTGTCGAGGGTGTACTTGGATGCTGCGCAGGTCGCTATTGCGCATGGTGACTTGGCAAGAGGACGCATCTTCGCTGAAAGAGCGGTGCGAGGATGGCGGATTTCCGAAGGTAGTGATAGCCCAAACGTGATTGAGTATGGGGCATTGTCAGAGAAGCCCTCACAGCTCCCGCTATACGGAATGTCAACGCAGTGGAAGATGGCAGTGGATAAAGTTCCAAGCGGGCTCGGGTCTACAGAGTTTGAAGACTGGCTGTGGAAGAGGGAGAAATCTCCACGTCCAGGGCAGCGGGTAGATCTTCGCAACCGCATGATCTTCCCTGCCTTCAGTGACCTTCCACCCAGAGGAGGTGTAGATCAGGGCCTTAGCGGCCCTGGCGCGCCACGTCGGCACTGGTGCTTTTTAGCGGAGATTGTGGATTTCGACTTTCTCACCCGTCTACACATGGAGATAAGCGATGTCGACGACAGGAAGGTTCCTCTATTTTTCTATACCGATGGTCGAGGAAACGAATTACAGCGTGCGGAGATTCAAAGGGGCTACACTATAGCAATCCTCTACGCACACAAGCACGCTTTCATGTTTGACAAACCGGGGATCCGCCATGAAGACGCGGCAAAAGCCAAGGTACAGAACTCCAAGACCATTAAATTCGCTCCTGGACAAGTTGCTCATGAGATGTACCTGATGCAGATATTTCCGACGTCCTTGCAAAACCTGCTTGGGTTGAGCGATGAAATCCATCATATGTCAGCAGAGTCTGGCGGTTGTAGGAACTGTCATGCGTGTGGGAAGAGCTCAGCTTCCATGAAGAAGTGCTCTAGGTGTGATTTGTACTGGTATTGCAATAAGGTACGATCAATCTACTATCCTGTTGGTGTACTACTAAATATATTAGACCTGTCAGGTTCGTGGGTGGACCGAGAAACGCCACAAGACCAGTTGCAAACTTCTCCAAGATCACGATTTGAAAGCCATGTTTCTCTTGGATTGGGCCAAGATTGACAAACCTATTAGCTTTCCTCTCTCTATCGATGCCGGTGAATCCACAACAAGTACTAAAAATAGGGAAGAGGCCGCGAAGGCCAGCAATGATCTCATTCAACCGACGGGCAAGTTCTACGCTATCACGTCAATAGCGGGAAAAGGAAAGGGAGTAGTTGCAGCAAAGAAGATAGTGAAGGGAACACGTCTATTATCGGAAGCTCCACTCTTCAGGGTACCTCGAGGCGAATCCAACCTTACAAGCCTACAAGGTATCGTTGAAAATGAAGTACAGCTGCTCTCTGCTGAACAGCAAGCCGCGTTCTTCGACCTCACCAACGTCTACGGCACTGCTCATGGCAAGTCCCTTGGGATTGCTCGAACCAACGTTCTTCCACTGGTAGGCTCAGATGATTCATCTGGTGGGCTATTTCTCGAAGCGTCCCGAATCAACCATTCCTGCAAACACAATGCTCAGAATACCTGGAATGAGAATATCAACAAACTCACCATCCACGCTCTTCGAGACATAGATGTGGGGCAAGAAATAACCATTTCTTACCTCGCTAGTACTTCCGAGTTCGCCGCGCGGCAGCGCCACCTGAAAGAAAAGTTCAAGTTCGGCTGCACATGCGAGCTGTGTTCGCTGCCGCCTGCAAAGCGTAAACTAAGCGACGAGCGGCTTACGAAGATTGAAGGTATTGACAGGTTCATCGGAGACCTCTTTTTGGGTGGCGGAGATCCGGTGGCGGCGCTGAATCTCGTGAGAATGATGTTTGAGCTCTTTGACGAGGAAGGTATCTGGGATGGCAGAATTGCTCGAGCTTACAAGGACGCATATGATATCGCCATGGAAAATGATGATGCACCTCGAGCGCGGATTTTCGCGACCAGGGCTTACGAGGCGCGGCGTTTGATCGAGGGGGAGGACAGCCCTACAACAATGAAGATGAAGCGCGCAGCCGACCAGCTTTCCACGCAGTCACCGAAAGGGTTGGATAAAGCGGACTTTGAAAATTGGCTTTGGATGGTGGACCTTTAAATTGGATTCGATGTCGAAGGCAAAGCAGAATGCTTGATTGAGATATGGTCCAGATCACCCAGGATATTAAGGACAAGAATGAGTGCCATAATCAAGTACTGAATTCCTCTTGCCTGCAAATTATATTGTAACTTCACGTCCTCTATCAAGGGTTGTTAAGTGCATGACCTGCGTACTAATGATAGCCAACCCTGTGTGGCGGAAGCGGACCCCCTTATCGTAAACATCTCGTCCCGATGATACGAATTTCTCCTCTCGATGAGTTCATCGACGCGGGCAGCCCTGTGCTTGGCCAACGCTGCAGATTCCCTGCTAGCGCTGATTATTGTGCCACCAGCAACCAGGTCTGCAACTTCAGCATTCGAGCCCGATCGGTCTAAGCCTCCCTCAGGCTGCCTGATTCTGCCTTGCCTGAATCCCACTTTCTCAAACCTGAGACATAGGGTCTGGCCATTTTGGACTGTATAGCTTCGAGGTTTGCATGCGGACTCGGTAGTTAACAATTTGCATAATCACAGCAATACAAATCGATCGCACACCACACACGCAATAGCGTCATTCTTGTTAGCGATGCTCCTCTGCACCTATTCCTCTCCCCTTCCGCTGGAGATGCCACTGGCAAATGCCGAATGCACAATGCGTTCAGGCCTAGTTTGCGCAGGGCGTGGAGCTGGTAGATGCCGCCAAAGCCGGCGCCGACGACGGGGGCTTCGATGGATTCGGCTGGTAGTGGTGAGGACATGATAGCGCGAGCGAGTCAATGAGCGTCTTAGTATTGGAAGTAGACAGAGATGCCTAGGTATAGCCAGCGCCATTTTGGTTATAAATGTATTGTTGGGTGGTGAAGGTGCCAAGCAACGTCCAGTATGCAGGCATGTTATGCAGTTTCACCTGCGTCGGCCACGTCAGCGCTTGTTTGCTTTTGGCCGCTTACGCCGGCGCTCTTGCAGTGAGTGACATCGGCGGCTCTAATGTCAGACCCCTCTTTGATGGGGAAGCTCGGATGGATATTCATCTACACCCCCGAGTTCATTTACTCACGCCTGCTCGGACCCCCTCAGAGTCGGGGCAAAGTTGAAGTATTTTCCTCAGCATCATGGAGAAGTATCAGTACAGTCCCTTACCCTCAAGCGACCACATTCGCGTAGCCACCATTCACCCAGGACGCTACGACGATGACATCGTCATCGACCTGCGCAATGTCAGTCTGAAAGACCCCCCCGAAATACGAAAGCCTCTCGTACAAATAGGAACGCACCCACAGCTTGCGCCCGATCTTCATCGGCAAAGACAAAACCTCGACTCTGATGCTCCGCGAGAACCTCAGCACCGCACTGACGGAGCTGCGCTACCCACACAAGCCACGCGCGATGTGAATAGACGTGATCTGCATCGACCAGGTCAACCCGATCAAAAAGGGCGCGCAGGTCTCCCTGATGGGCAAAATCTATCGGCATTCCACACGCGTGATCGCGTGGATCGGGCCGGTGAGGGACGACAGCACGCGCGCACTGAACACGATGAGCTGGCTCGGCGTGCAAATTGAAGCCGACTACTCGCACTGGATCGTCGAGCCGTCCGAGCACTGCATGGACCCGAGCCTGCGCGACATGGACGCCGAGATCCCACTCCGCCCGGAGGAGACACGCGCCATCTACCACCGCCTCAGCAGAGCATGGTTCGAGCGCCTCTGGATCCGTCAGGAGATCCTCGCCTCGGAGCACAACAGCGTCATCCAGTGCGGCCACGATCGCGTTGCATGGCCGCTGTTCCGCCGCGCCCTGCTCTGTCTGTATATCAAGCGGCGGCCCTGGTCCAAATACGAGGGCAAGCCCCACCGCCGGCTGATCTCCCTCCAGGGCCTAATCGGCCAGCCACCGACCGTCGAACTGGGCTTCATCCGCGCAGTCTTCGGCTAATCTGGGTGCGCGGACCTACGCGATCGCGTCTACGCGATCCTCGAATTCCTGCCGGAGCCAGACCGAGCCGTCGTCGGGACACCAGACTACACAAAGGACGTGTCGATTATCTTCGGCGACATCCTGCAACGCTGGGTCGCACAGTCCGGGTCTCTTAACCTGCTGAGCCAGAGCGAGCCGGGCGCCGACGAGTTCCGGCCCTCGTCGCCGTCGCTCTGGCCATGCCCAAGCTGGATCCCGGACTGGTCGAAAAAGGATATCATCTTCGGCCGGAACTACTGGCGCGCATTCGCCTCGTCGCACTTTGCCGCTGCGGCCGCGTCCTTCTCCGTCGATGCCGCGCGGCGCCGGCGTGTCCTGTCCACGCCGGGGATCAAGGTCCTCGAGATCTCGCGCCTGCAGGCTGTACCGACTATGCGCGATCGACATGTGAAGGAGGCCGATGATGCGCTTCGGCAATTGCTTTCAAGGCCTGATGCGCTGACTGGGACGTATGTCACGGGCGTAAGTATGCTAGAGGCATACACGCGGACGTTCCTTGCGAATGCTCTCGCCGAGAATGAAGAGCCCTGGCGAGGGGAGGATCCAACGCTCGCAGACGCAATGGATATCGTCTCCCAACTGGGCAGCAGCAGCGGTGGCGAGGATGACGGTAGTACTACGGACCCTAATGAACCACGAGTGCTGGGTCCCTCGGATGCATTCTTCAAGGTCGCGCGTGCAATGGTTGGTGGGAGACAGCTGATGCTCGATTCCGACGGCTACATTGGGATCGTGCCACGGCTAGCACGGGAAGGAGACTTCATCTGTGTGCTCGTAGGCTGTCACGCTCCGATGGTCCTGCGACCAGTGGCATCTGATCCATTTACTAGTGAAGCGAGTGTGGTAAGCGTTGTCGGCGAATGCTACGTGCTCGGTCTCTCTGAGGGCGAGGGGCTCCTCGGTCCACTACCAGATGACATCCGACGGAAGTTCGGCTCGAATGAGAAGGTTGGCGTATACTCGTATTTTGAAGACGTAGACACCCCGGCTGCTTTGGCAGACTTTCAGGAGAGGTTAAGAGAGGATCCGAATGCGAAATTTCACTTGGGGCTGGACGACTTGAAAGCAGTGTTTCCGCGCTTGCGGAGGTTTGATATTGTTTAGGGGTAGCATCAACCATCTAGTCCGACGGAGGAACCTCTATAGTCCTTCTACCTTCGCCGCCTGTTCTGCCTTATAGAGTAGAAAATCTAGGATTTGTCACTAGGAGGTTTCGGTGCGTATATCCCGGATCGTCTAGACATACCGGGGGGCGTGACCGACCAACAACCAGTAGGTTCATCAATACCTCCATCCTCCACAGACGGATGTTCAATTTGACGTACGGGTTGGGGTGATCAACAACCCAGAGCCTCAAATTGACGCCCATGTGACTCGATGTGTCAGTAACACCGTATACCGCCCTATTAGAGCTGGCTTTCATCCAGGGTGAATGCACCCCTATGGATCGCCTCGCACGTAGAGCTTAGTGCTACTGTGACTATCCCGGTCAGGGCGTCCTTTTTGACGGCGCGGCGACTGATGGATGTCCGTATGGAGATATTCATGTTTTCTGTGTGAATTAGCTAGCGGCTCAGGTGAAGGCCCAGTCAGCGGCCCCAGTCTTAAGCAGGACACCGTCGCTTCATATCGCTTATCCTTCCCTTGCCTCAGAAATGGATATATGGAGCGGGCGTGCTGTAGAATATTGAAACATTACTTTCTTGGCCATAACCAATTCTCCAGCCGTCCTCCAATGTACATCATCAGGCGGTTGCCGATATGCAGACCGGCGCTTAGTGTGACGAAGGTCAGTCAGTCACCTCGGCAAACATTTCCCCTAGAAGAGGCCGCAGATGGTGATGAGAGACTACATATCCATTACTTGGCCTCTATCTTAGGGCTGTTTTAGACTCTCGTTGGCCCGCCCAGCAGTCTGCCTAGCAAGGGATCTCGTTCGATCTCGACTAAACTAATAGAAATCATCGTACAGTACTAGTATCTAGCGTGGGTATTCCATGGGCTTTGGCTGGTTTCAGCTTCAGTGAGTTTCATCCTGATCGGTAGCGCAAAGTTAAATGTCGTATGGTGAAGCAGAAAAATCGAAGCGCAACTGAGCCCTTAATCTGTATAAGGCTGTGCCCTGCATCTTTTTGCGATCAGATCCGATGAACTCCAAAGGGCCTACGATTATATATGGTTACTATCCTTTTCGCACACGTCCGATCCAGCACGGCCTTTGCCACCGCACTATCCCTCTAATTTAATTTCAAATGAGAAAAGTATGCATCTTCCTACCCCGCCGCACAATTGCGTCACAGGCCTGGGCGGCGGTGAGCAGACAAAGAATGAGAAACGGGCTGATATTTGACGAAATCGACATGTTCGATGCCCACGTTTGAGTAGGCGCGCATCGGCTCACCCCATCGCTTATGACAGGCCGATTTTCCAACAACCCGGAGAATATGCGACCAATGCCGGAAATTAAAGGCGGGCCGCGGGAGACTAACGGACCTCTCAGGGCGCAGTGCTTGAGGGGCAAATCGATCCTTCGAGTCCGAGCGTTGGCTCTGGCAGGATTTGATGAAACGTGGGATTTCTCATTAAACGGCGAGATCTGGGCCCCTAGCGCGATCCTGTCATATTAATTAACAGGCTCGGAATGGACCGCAGTCTAGATCCCCGGTAGTTATTGTATCACATAAATGGGCTTATGGACGATTAAACCAATCGGCTGCGATTACCGACCAACTGTTGGCGCTGTGGCTTGAGCTTCTATAGTATACGGCCGCTATAGTATAGCCATCATCCCATGTTAGTATGAGCACATTGCGATCAGTCTAATCTCCACGATTTGATATATATCTCATGATGCCGTCGATGTAGTTATTCTTGCTTACCTTTTCTTCTTCAACCTCGTTTTCTCTTCCAGTCATTCCTTATCGCTTTCTTGCCACTTCAGCCTGGTGCTCGAAGCCCCCACGTTCCTTTTTACATTCCATTCGATACACTCCTTCTTCCAATTTAGAAACTCAAAAATGCCTTCCCTCAGTCATTATCTTAGCTTAGCCGGCCTAGCCATCAACTACTACGCCTCGTTCGCTTCTGCAACGGGCGTCATCCTGCCCCTGTACACCTGGCCCAGCGACTCAACCTGGGAGCCCGTCTACAATGCGCTGGCCGCTTACCCCGACGTGGATTTCTACGTGATTGTCAACCCGAACTCGGGTCCTGGTACTTCATGTAAGTACCGAGAAATCTTTTCACCACCGCGCCTACACTGGAAGTTTTGCGCTCTCCTGCTAACACAATCCTCCTCTATTCTAGCTCCTCCCGCATCCGACTACGTGACCGGCGTCGAAACCCTAAATAGCTACGCAAACGCCCATACTCTCGGCTACGTGCGCGTAAACTGGGCGAACCGCGATATCGGCGAGGTGAAGACCGACATTGATATCTACAGCCAATGGGCTTCTTACGACTCTACCGCGAGCAGCAGCTCTCGCAAGAAGCGATCCCCGTGTAGGCCCGAGGGCGAGAATTCATACAACGGCAACCCGTGGCACACAAACACACCCTGGACTACCTTGACCAGGACGACTACCTCAACAGCGGCGGCCGCTACATCGACTTCTATCTCTACTTCGACTACAACTACTATTTCCTCTTCTACTTTCACATCTACCTCCACCTCCACTTCCACCCCATCTTCTACTCCAACCACCCCCTCAGCCACAACAAACACCGGCATCACACTGTCCGGAATCTTCTTCGACGAAGCCCCACAGTCCTCCTCAACCAGCGAACTCTCCTACATGCAAGAAGCCGCCGACTATGTGAAATCCAAATCCACCGCCTTCGCGCCCCTCACCTCCGTCAACGCAAACACCAACACCTCATCCACCCCCGCGATCGTCTTCAACCCCGGCACAGCCCCCGCGACCGAATACTTCGACTATGCAACACACATCGTCGACTTCGAGAGCACGTACACGGCGTGGCTCGAGCAGCAGGATTCATCATCCTCATCCAAGACCGACGCAGCCGTCATCAACGGCGTCGCCTCGAGCGACTACAGCCAGAGCGCGATTATTATCAACTCTGTCCCCCAGGATGTGGATTACGGTGCTGTCATTGACGCTGCGGTTAGCAGGGGCGTTGCACTTGTGTATCTGACGACGGACTTTGATTATAAGACTCTGGAGTCACTGGGCAAGGTTGCGGCTGCGATTACGGAGGCCTAGAGTGGATTGGTTTTCCTTTATTTGGTGAGCTAGAGCTAGAGCTCTGCTTTCTTAGCGGATTTGTTGTTGTCGTTTATCCGGAATTCCTGTGTTAGTTATACATATGTTGTGCCGTCTTGCACCCATCGCAAAAGCTACCCGGCAGTATGTATTTATAGAGCACGTCGGGTTTATTTTCTACTTCCTCTCGGACTGTTATCTGTATCGCGTCCTGGAGTTACGTCTATTACCTAGGGCATTTAGACGGAAAAAAACGAAATAAGAGTTTCGTTTTTCTTTTTCTTCCTTTCTTTTTTTGGTTTTCTTTCGTGAGTTTGCCATGCATAGGGCAAACCACAAGCACCTGACAGATTGAATTTGGAACCAAGCATCGAGTCCTGGTTTTCGAACCGCGTTTTGTCTCCATATATCGCTGCGTAGTGCCGATTGAGTGCGCGGTAATCAACCCCGACGCCTTCTCGTGCTTTGAAAGCGGGGGTGCATGTATGGGTAGGAGTGCAGCCTACTTTGATCGTTAACATGGCACTTATTTCCGCTTGCAGGCCCCTGACCAGAACGAGAACCCATAATATCGTAACGAGCTCCGTACTCGAAACGCCTCTTCAGGCGGTTTCGGGTCACGGCCCGGTTTATGCTTGGGTTAGGGTTGGTTAGGCGGAGCCTAGTGGAGACAGGACGCTGTGCGACGAGGATAATCGCACGGCCAAGAGCTCTGTCTGGGACCAGTTATGTATCCTAAATTTGACCGCGTGTGCTCGATCGTCTTTCAACACCGCCAATCCGCTTGGTGCTTGCACGGGGCGCCGGGAGGGCGTGATTTCCGCCGTGGTGGGGAGTTGATTCCGCCCGGATTGAGCTCGACCTTCTTTGTTCAACCAGTCCGAATTCACTATTTCCAAGCTAAGGAGACTATTGCACTCGCCGCACCAAGAAATGTAGGATCCACCAATCGCGATACTCTTATGCTCGTGTTGTCATCAAAACACGAGGTGCCCCATGCTAGCGCGCTTAACTTTGCTTGGCCAGGTTGATAAAAGCAGCCTTGATTTCTCGTATCCCGCCCGAATGTTCGGCGAAACTCTCCCCATCGCTAGCAACATACAGAGCCATGAAGACCACCACCACTACTACTGTGCTATGCCTTCTCAGTCTTGCTAGCTATGGCTTGGCCGATGTACTGCGCTCTGGTCCGTCGCTGATGGGCCAGGCCGCGTCTCCAGCCGAAGCGAAAGCTCTGCTCGAGAAGCGAGCCACCTGTGGTAGTGGAGGAACGTGCATCGTAGGGAGTTGCTGTGGGTATGATTCCTGCGCCTGGAACTGTTGTGGGCTAGATATGGCTGGAGAGGGAGGTATGGCTGTCCTCCTCTACCCCCGCCCAAACGTTTTTTCCCCCGCGCACTGGAACCTGCTCGCTAATGATCTCGTAACTTAGTTGGCTGTGGACTTGGACAATCCTGCGACTATGCTAGCCAGAGCGTTTTCATTGGATGTTGCGATCGCCTTCAGATGTACGTCTGTCTAATCAGCCTTATGACCGGCCCATATGCAGATTGTGGGAAGAAAAAAAAAAAACAATCTAACATCGTCTAGTGGAACCTGCGTTGGTACCGCAACCATGGTCACGATGAGTACCATCTACGGCGACGTGACTACTACCACCGATGAACCTACTTCTACTACTACTACGACGCGGGAGCCGTCCACCTCGGCGGACGATGAGACCCCGACCTTGACGATGGAGCCAACAACCACAAGTCGAACCCCGCTTCCAACTGTTGATTTAGATAGTAGTAGCTCCAGCAGCGAGGAGACATCCACCGCTACGCCAGATATCTCCAGTGCAGACGAAGAGTCCTCCTCTTCATCGCGCACCCCGACCGATGATACAGCCTCTTCCCCTCCTCCCACGGCAGCGACTGCAGAACCCACCGCAACCGAAACCGGCGCTGCTGCTGTTGCCAATCCTAATCTATGGGTTATGGCTGGGCTGGGCGCGATGCTCGTTGTTTAATGATTGACTGATGGGTGCACCACTTTTCGTTGAGTGTTTTCGTTGTAGCATACGTATCCCGCCATCCTGTTTAGTATTGTTTGTGAATTAATGTAGTCAGCCGAGCGGACCTAGGGAATGGAACATAATGTCGCTTTTGAAACGAGGATTTGGTTCATAACCCTCCCCAGAGGTACGGTTATACTTGGGACGATTGTTTACCAACATTCGATATACACGATTGAGCTGCTATGGGACCTTTTGTATGATTTTCTTGCCTTCTGTATGTCTCAAAATCGAATGGCTACTCGCATGCTACTACTACAACGGAATTCAGCGTTGTAGGCGACGGGAGGGGGG
>JOMC01000018.1:53007-91853 GCA_000812125.1 Aspergillus ustus
GGGGGGGGGGCACATTTACGCCCCTTGATATATTCCCTAGAAATTAACGAGACTGCCTAACCAGATTCAAGCAATTGCGAGGCTAACAAAAAGAAAAGGCTTAAGCATATGAATAGCCGTCTCTATCCTAGTCACCATTCTTGCCACTACTGGAAATAACGAAAATATACTTGACTAACTTTTACCCCCTCCCCGCAACAAGAAATAATCTCCCTGGAAATAAAGCCGCCTTTGAACTTTCATTATTTCTACCTACGCTCCGCCGCCATATTGGTTCCTTCCGTAGCCCCCACCACCGGATCCATAGGCAGACTCGTAGCTGGACGCATCATACCCGGACCCATATCCCGAATAATTCTGAGTACTAGGGGCCGGGTACGAGATGTGCGAGTCCCCCAGCTGAGAATGGAACTGGGCCGGTCGACCACCACCGCCGCCGCTAGGTCGGGTATTTGCGAAATTCACCTGGACCTCGCTGCCGCCGATCCTGCACACACGATGATGATGAGTTGGGGAAAACAACATTTACAGCAGACGGAGAATAGTTCAAATGGATGCATGCATGGATAGAGCAATGGGAGAGAGTGAGAAATAGGGTAGGTTGGATCACTTTCGGACAGGGCAGGGCAGGGTAGGGAATGGTTATGTTATGTATGCCACATACTGAGTCTGATTCATCACATTGATGGCTTGCTGGGCTTCGCTGGCACTGTCGAAAGTGATGAAGCCGAATTCACGGCTTTTGCCACTGTCCCGGTCTCGCATTACCAGCTGTTTTTTTTTTTGGTATTTAGTTAGCATTGTCCTTGTTTGAGTTAATATGACTGGATAGTACAGACCACGTTAGACGGGTGCAGGCCGTGCTGCAAGAAGGCGTTTTCGATATCGGCAGACGTAGTGCTCGACGAAAGGTGGCCGATGTACACTTGGGACATTTTGATGTTTGCCTTTTTATGTTGTAGGCAGATACTTTGGACGTAGTAGTTGGGTCTTAAGCAGAATGATAGAAGATATTGATCGACGTTGATTTATGTGATGGACACCACAATCATATCGGTGAGGTTTATCCATGTATATATACACGACCAGTTGCCGCCATGATCTCATTATGGGTATATCTGACATGACATGATGGAGTATGTATGATGAAGTTGTTTGAAAATATGAGATCATCGTCAAAGCAAAGGAGGGTTGTGTAACATGGCAACATGGATCATCCCGAACCAATTCCATGGACACTGGATCGTATCAACCCTTTCCCACCAAACGCGACCTGAGACATGGCAAGAAAGTTCGGGATGTTGAAACGAATACTATACTATTCCAAACGCAAGCGAGGGCAGCTTCACAAGTACTGTGCTTAGAATGAGCGAAGAATGATCTCAGAAATATCAAAGAGATCGCCCTGGCTTATATGTATAGCGGAGGGTGGTGTTGGTTTGTAACGAGTTATGAAGTCATATATCGACAAACGCCAGCGATCAATTGCTCCATGGGCTCTTGGGCCGTTGCCATTTGACGACTTTTGCGATATTCTGTGTAAGGCGAATCCGCAATTTTCGTTAACAGGCAGAATAATCTAAGGCATAGGTCGAGTACATTCGCGCCTACGCATGCATGGCATTGCCATTGCCAGCCTGCGTGTGACAGAAGTGCCCTAAGCCCCTTTCTATACCCGCTTGGCGAAACAGAACAGCGATGGAGGGAAAAAGAAAAAAAAAATTACTCGATTCTAATGTCGACTCTCGTTGCAAACATCAGCAGACTCTACCGATTGATATCGCACCTCCACGCTAGCAACGTGTTGAAGTCCACCGCGCATCACTAATGATAGGAGCTCAGGGGTCTTACGACGTGCCTCCCATGGCTGCCCCACAATATGTGTGTTGATGCACCCGTGCAGATCTGTCCGGGCGAACCCAGAGTGGTTAAGTTGAAGCTGGCCGGCTTTAACGGGCCGTTGGACATACATGTTTATATAGATCCATGAATCCCAACAAAAGGGAGGTAGTAAAAGTAGTGATCCTGCAAGTTCTGAGTCAGTCTGGGTCTTGAATTCACGACACTATATCTACAACACATGGAACATACATTAGAGGTCTAGTAGATCCCCCACTCAACAGCGCGATTCTTGACGGTTCCATTGCAGTTCATGAACCCCTTGGCGCCGAAAAGTCCACCTCGGCCATACTGGGAGATAGCGTCGTCGATGATATGAATCACGTCTTGTCCTCTAGCCTTAACATTTCCGTTAACAGCAGCGGCCTCGATACCGAAGTGACACGACTCGTGGTGGAGAATCACGCGGTGTGTGTTGCCGACAGCCTGGTGCATGAAATCGGTCGTGGGATCGCCCTGGATGTTCTTGATAATCGTGCGGCAGTCCTCGATCTTGGGCGACGCAGCGCTCGTTTGATCAGTGAATGAAGATTAACCACAATAGTCAATTCTTTGCGGGATATCACAGGGGTGGAACGTGCTGGCGCCTGGTTTGGACTTATCCCAAAATTATCACATCGGCATCTATCAGGATCTGGACGGTCTCCGCGTAGATTGGATCGGGATATTTGTTACTATTTTCTCCGCCATTCTCGGCCCAGGTGCGGATGGACCCTTTAATCGGATTCTCCTTACTAATGGTCCCCATAATTGTACTATTTAGTTTGTTCACCCGCTGGAGGTACCGAGGACTTCCGAGGTATGTCGCAAAGCTCATTACAAGGATATCGTCATCACTAGATTGACACTGACACTCCTTCGATTCCCCTTCAGGGTACCCCAGGTACCACTGGTATCCGAAAATGCATGCCTCTGTAGTCTTCATGGTGTCGGTGTCCAGATAGTCTTCCATCTCCTCGAGGTAATAGTCCGGGTCTTCCTTGCCCTCGTCACACTGTTGCCGATCCAGATGACGAACCCGGAGTATGTACTAGCGGCTCGCCACAGGAGAGGGGATGGTGAATTCGAACACATACTGGAGGATTTCATGCCTCCGCTCAATCCTGCCATTCCTCTGGGACGGGGGCTTGTTTTTAGAATCTTCCCTCGAATGAGCTTCCCATCGGAAATAATGTTTCACATTGCATCAAGCGCCTCGTTGTGTCCTAATGTCAGCAATGTTGCCATTGCATAAATGGTGAAATTTTTCCAGTCCAGAATGACCTGGCCTATATAGGCTGATAACTTGGCCATTTGGCCTGGTTTCCATCGCTTCTTGTGTCCATCAGACATCAGGTCCCTGGCGATAGTTGTGCCTTCTGCAAGGAATGTCGTTACGGTGAACTGCGTGCTGTCAACGGTGTTTTCGTGCTGGAACTAGGCCTTCGAAGTCAGGATTTTTTGAAGAAGAAGAAGAGGAAGAAGGGCCTTGCAGTCCCCAGTCCACCGAAAACAAGCAAGTCAGTAAGCAAGTCCTCCTACAGATTCTCGTCCTCTTCCGGAAAGAGGGCAAAGTTGGCCTGCAAGTCGGCTTTTTGCAGACTCAAATACGCCATAGCATCCGTCAACCCATCATCATAGTCCTTGTATAACATGTGGAGTTCGACGATTGAATTCCAAATGAATTGTTCCGCGGGCACAGACGTGTCGCCGTTGAAAACAAACCCGCAATTTACTACGCTACGGCTCGTAGCGGGAGTTCCCTTGGTCTCCAATGCCGAGGGTATCTGAAAGTGATTCAAGAAGCTCATTGTAGTTCAGTTCATCAGTCTCCTTCCAGACCCTGACTGCATCCTTCTCTCGCCGCATCCGCATTCACTGCTCTCCACCGGTCCGATAGCGTGTGAGCCAACACTTCCTTGATAACGTTGTGTATGCAATCAAAGTCGGTCCAGTTGCCATTCCGCGTCGGTCCTTCCTCGCGATTCTGTCCATTCATGATAGGTCGATTAAAGGCAGCCTAGTTTATTCCAGGCCGTGGGACCGGATGGTACTCTTGAAGCATCTTCCGTAGCTAGTCACACCAACAAACAACAACCTTCTCATCCACGACACCTGCTTGGGAGATGAATCCCCAATGCCTTTTTGGGCTCTGTCAGGGTAACCTAGCCCTGGAGGAGGGAATTAAACCGTGTCGCATCCCTCCTGGGAGTTTCTGTTGTTCGTGTGTCCCACTGGCGACGGAAGTCGTAGGTCGTGTAGAAAGTGTCGTCGAGGACATTGAACTGCATGGTGAGCTTTGGTGGTCTCTCGAGGGAGGGAGGATTTGCACTCTATTGAGGTAGTAGCCTTCGTAATAGTCCTCGGGGTCGCGGTCCAGTTGCCCGGGTATCGATCGCACTACTGTATGATATCCTCCCTGAATCGGAATCAAGCTAGGATGCTATCTCTAGGAAAGAGCATATTCTCTAATTGGGAGGCGAATTTTTGAAAGGCCTCTGACAGTATATTATCCAGCAGGCCATAAACTCGGCAACTTCAGGTTATTCCATCCACAATCAGGGTACCTACTATAGCTCCACGCAAGTTGTGCATTGCATAAGAGAGACGATAAGGAAACATAAAAATGTACACAACATTGAAAAGCTCCAAACCATCCAGCAAAGCATGAAAGCAACTACCAAGCTTGCACGCTCGTAAAAGCAAAGGCCCCAAGCACAACTAACAGGCGGGATATAGCAAGAATAATCAGCCGCTCAGCCGCACTCTCGCCGTCCGCGGGACAGTTCAGGAAATCAGGAGCATGCGGGTAATCGCATGTTTCGGCAGTGAGATTGGGATAGATGCTGGCTGCAACCTCGGGAGAAATAGAGACCGCGCAGGGATTGGGCGTGTGGACTGGGATAACAGCTCCATCGGATCTCCAGCGCAGCTGTTGTCGGCGGTGGCAGCGGCGAGATCCACCTCTCTGTGCGGCAACCCCGTTGACTTTGTGATGGTGAATTCTCTGGCCCCGCCAAAGTGCTCTTGTCGACGTCCCTGGCTGAAATGCCCTGCATCAGGCTTGCCCACGTCGTAGAGCACGCTCCACAGTAGCAGCCAGCGGCCTGGCTTCAAGCCACTGAAGACTCGATGTGTAAAGTAGGGGTCGCTGGCCGACAGCCTTTGGCGCTCCAGGTAGACATAGGATGCAAGTGGGACCAGGTCGTCGTCACTGGCATTTGCCAAGTTGTGGAGGTGAGGAAAGGGTTGAGCAATTCAGGCTTTTGGGTTTGATGTGGCGAGACATCATGTAGCGCAGCGTTACATTGCATTGGTTACGTAGGGCTGTCCTCGGGCCTCATCCCATCCACGAGCTGGAATCTCCTCGAGCCAACATGCTCAGAATTGTGCCTGACCGGCTAGTGTTCTCAATTGCTTGGATAAATTCGGCAAAGTTCCTGTCTGAGTTTCTTGTCTGGACCACGTTGTCTATGTGAACTTCTTATCTATTTACTCAACCTAACTTTCCTATAAGCCAAAGCAGGAGAAGGAAAGTGTCTACTGGCCAATTGCCGAAGTGCAATCGGAAACCTGTCTGTTACACGATGTGTTAACCGGATCATGATCTTAAGTTCAAGTTTACCCTGGTCGCTTGGGGAGCCAGTGCCTCTGTAGAGCCCGGTCTGTATACAGGGATATCAAGTTCCTGACTTAGTTAATACAGGGTAGCATTAAAACATCACTAGTAATATTATACACATTCCTGGCAGAGCGGTCAACTGCGATGGCTTCTACAAGATCTCATCGGGCGACCAGTACAGCTCCGTCACACAGACGCATGGGCCACGTTTGCCCATCTCCGGAGCTGTAATAGCGAGATAAACGCCTGTATGCCTCCTCTGCCCCCTTTTCCTCTTTTCTACTCCTTTTCATTATATGTTCCAGTCACCCAAGATAACATTTAAGGCCTAATACCATTGTTTATCTAGAGTGCTCGAACCTCTGGCTCGACTACTACATCTGTGTCCACATTCCCGGCGCAACCAACAGTAGTATCGCTACAACGCGGATAACCACAACCGCAACGGCACCAGGGTCCTGTTCTAGGCCTCAACAATCTGGTATTATCTCAAATTGGAACAGATATCATTTTGTTGAGCCAGACGATGGCTGTGCATCTACTGCCAGGGAGTACGGTATCTCACTATCGAACTTCTACACCTGGAACCCCGCTGTCGGGTCCTCTTGTGGCTCTCTGTGGCTTGGATATCATGTTTGGTTTGGGCCTTCAGGTAAGTCAGTCCTTCTCTGACAAGTGCTATCTATATATTAATACTTGAGCCAATTATAACAACAAGAGCAACCACGATGACGATCACCACCACCACCATCGCCACCACAGCGCCAACATCAAGCCCCTCCCCTACGCAACCTGGTCTAGTAAAGACCTGCACAAGCAGGCACCACATGCAAAATCATCACAAAGCAAAATTACCCCTACATTAACTCCACCGCCGCTCTTCATGTGCTAGAATCTAGCCGTTGGCGATGGCTGTTGCAACGTCCCAGATAAGCGGGTACTGCCACCCGGCATAACTGCACCAGCTCATGCCGGGCATTCTAAGTACGTGTAAACGGTATTATGGGGTCAAAGATTGGCGATAGTAGCAGCTGTTTCTCGATCTAGCAAAGATACGGGATTACAAGCGGCGCAGTTTAATCACTTGAATCCTCCGGTCAGCAGCGGTTGTGCGAGCTTGTGGTTGGGCTATTTCATGTGTAGTGGGGTTTGAAATACCTACTAGGCTCGCTCTGTGCTGAGTCTGTGGTGTGTTGTTTGTTCGTAACTTGGTCGAGGGTATTTTTGCATTATAATTCATTACGATATAAATGTTAATGTTTGCCTGTAACTACTGGCAGCTCTCTAGGTCTTCGACCCCGCATTTGGCATGGGTCGATTCAGTGGGCCCTTGTTTGTAGATCCACCATGACCAGAGGGTCCCGCTCCAGGTGAAGCCACCTCGCTTTTAGTTCACCTCACCTCGGTGGGTCGCATCGTCAAGTCACACCGCTCAGGCAAGCGCGCTGATCTTAGCCTATTACACATTCTAACAAGTAATTGAATCTAACTAGTTAGTAACTAGTTTAAAGAGTAATTTTTTATACTTAATAAAGTAAGACGTTTCCTAGCTTCATCCTGGATTTGACCCTTAACCTGAACTATAGATGCAAATCCACCTAGATCTAACTAAGGATAATCAGGTAGATGATCCATATACTTAATAATTCGAGCAGAGATTGGTGTTGGGATTCCTAAAGTTAATGCCATTGGAGCAGCAGTCTATAACTAGTTAGTAACTAGTTATATTTTAAACAGTCCTAACTAGTTGTCGACCGGAGAGAACTAGTTTATACATACCGTTTCAGGGTGTAAGCGACGAGGTCGGACCGGCGGCAGTTACCAGTCGGTCTTCACCCGCGGCGAAATCCTAGCAAGCAACGAAATGTCACACTACAAGGCTTGTCCGAAAGAGGAAGGAGAGGCTGTATGCTTATTAATTCAGAAACGAATCGCTGGCTCCCAGGAGGACCGGCGATTCGCAACAGTCCTATATACAGTGCCGAGGGGTCGCTCGGGTCCCACACGGTCCCTAGTCGGCGCCCACGCCGGCCCCGTGATTGCCTGAGGCATCCGCTGTGACACAGGGTCATCTTGAACGACGTTTTGTTCATGAAGAATCTTATCTTCTAGGATATTAAAAAAGTTAATATCCTCCTTAATTGAAGGTTGGGGGATAGAAAGATCTATTAAATCATTAATTAAAAGGGTATCATCAATAGAGGTTGCCATCTTGAAGAATTAACTAGTTAAGTCCTAGTTATCGAAACTTCAGATACAAAATAAATTTCAGTAATTTTAGCGAGGTGAGATGAGGTTTTATTTTAAGCAAAGTCAGCTGACTGGTTTTCCCTTACCGTGGTGAGGTGAGCTAAAACCGAGGTGACCTCACCTGTCTTCACGTCCCGCTCGGAGTGGAAATCCCACCTTGTTACTAGTGCATACACATAATTACCGCTAAACTCCACTTATAAATAGTGGGCCAAACCTTGTTACAACTTCGTTGGAGCCCAGACCGAGCTCTCGTACTCTTTTGGTACAACGAGCGAGCAGCCGCCGCCAAAGCACGTGACACGGCCCACATGCTCTCAGCACCGCGCTCCTGTTTTGTCTCTCCGCACCTCATCTCCTTGTTATGTAGATCCTAGTTTCAACCAACCAACCACACAGACTATTACTTCATTTCTCTTCCAACACAGTACATAGTATAGCCCCTTCTTCAGGTCACGAGCCCTCCTCCTTCCATAACAAGCATTCAACCTCTGTATGTAACTAGATATATATATATATATATCGTGATATATCGAGCTTCCATAACGGCCGCCTAGTTTTAGTAGGTAAATGAAATCGGAAGGGCTGATGAACCGAAGAAAGGTGCTATGAGGAAGGAGATGAAGCAATAGCGTGTGTGGGTGATGGCCTATCTCGAAGGAAGCTGGTGGAAGATCCCGACAGGGAGCGGAGAACACGCGAGGTCACATGACCTTCGACAGGGAGGTATACCTGAGGATATACCGGGCCCCTATATGTTGGCCTATATGATGATAGCTTTATCGCAGAGAGAGAGAGAAAGAGACCAAATGTGAAAGCTTGCCCTCATCGCGTCACCTCGGCTCGAGTAGAACATGTCCATCGGACTTACATCGCTGCAGCTGCAGACCACATCTCCGACCCGGTTACATCTCCGAACTACCCGCTCCATCCGCCCCCGCAGACCCAGAGTCGCCTACGCTCGGTTAGTGCGGATAGCAGATCTATGTACCCCGTGGGGAGTTGAGGAAGAGAAGGCTGCGGGAGAAACGCGCCCGTAGGCCGGGGATAGGTTCGGTAGATCAGTGTCAAACATCTCCGAACCTGGCTATATTTAATGGCAGTACGACTCCATGTGAGGGTCGGAGAGTTGCTGTCGGTGATGATACTGTACTTCCTCGAATATTCTATCTTCTTTCCGTTTTTTCTTTCAATCTCGATAGAACATGGCGCCAGGAATCCTCACCAACGGCGGGTATAGCACTGCTAGTAGTACTCCAGCAAAGTCAGTAGCTGCGAATGTGTACCCTCATGACAGTCTCCGCTTCGATCCACGCCTGAAACCCAAATCATACAAGATCGCCGGAACACCCGCAGACTCCACCATCCTCCTCCTAGACGTGAACATCCTCGACTCCACCGGCAAACCCCCCTACCGCGGCGACGTCCTCATCGAGGGCGAACGCTTCGCCGCCGTAGGCACAGTCCCCAACATCGCCACCCTCCGCGAGGACCCAAGCGTCCGAACCATCCACGGGCGTGGCCGCACCCTCCTCTCCGGCCTAGGCGACGCGCACGCGCACTTCACCTGGAACAACAACGCGCTCGAACTCCTGGGGTCGATCGGCGTCGAAGAACACGCGCTAATCACCGCGCGGAGCGCACGCTCCTACCTCGATTCGGGTTACACGATGTGTTACGGAGCGGCGTCTGCAAAAGACCGACTGGACTGCGTAATCCGAGACGCGATCAACGCAGGCGAGATCCCCGGCCCGCGGCTTCTCGCCAACGGGCGCGAGATCGGGAAGCGCGATGCCGAGCTCGCGGCGGGGATTACGGCGTACGCGGATGGGCCGCTTGAGATGCGTGAGGTTATCAGGCGGCATGCGAAGGTTGTTGGTGTGGATCAGATTAAGCTTAGTATGTCCGGGGAGGCGATTATGGAGGGGCGCGATGCGGAGGAGTGTTTCTTTACCGAGGAGGAGACGGCCGCATGTGTGGATGAGGCGCATCGGCTGGGTGTGCGGGTTTGTGCGCATGCGCGCGCGAGGGAGAGTGTGGTGCAGTGTGTGGAGTTTGGGGTTGATGTTGTTTATCATGCTTCGTATACGGATGCCCTCGGCATGGATCTGTTGCAGAAGGCGAGGCATCGGGTTGTTGTCGCGCCTGCGCTTAACTGGTTGTATGCGACTGTGCATGAGGCGGAGCCGTTTGGGTATACGTTTGAGGAGGCGGAGAGGGTCGGGTATAAGAGGGAGCTTGAGGTTGCGATCCGCGCGATGAAGGAGATGCATCGGAGGGGGATCACCGTTCTGCCTGGGGGCGACTATGGCTTTGCCTGGTGCCCGCATGGAACGTATGCGAGGGATCTGGAGCATTTTGTCAAGCTGCTCGATTTTACGCCGATGGAGTCGATCGTTGCTGCGACTGCGGGAGTTGCAAAGCTGTTCATGCAAGAGAACGAGCTCGGCAAGATACTCCCTGGATACTATGCTGATTGCATTCTGGTTAATGGGGACCCGCTGGAGGATATCAGTGTCCTGCAGGACCACTCAAAGCTCGACGTGATCATGATCAATGGGAGGATCCACAAGGCGAAGCCAGACGAGGTCGCCACGACACTACCGCAACAGCTGTCTCTACGCGAGAAGAAGACTTACTTCAACTACGTTGCCTTCGAGGATGAGCTCGGTAGATCGCATATTGGCCACCTCGATCTCGCCAACGAAACCATCCAGCCGTTGACCATGGCGTCAGGCTCGCCACTTCGCAGCCTGCAGGAGGTCGTCGAACTCGCAGACGACGTTGTCCGCGATACACTGGCCGCGCCAATCCCTTTGAGCGAAGTCAAATTGCTGCCACCTCTGACTGATCGCGACGTGCTCTGCGTGGGCAACAACTACCGCCAGCATGTAAAGGAATTCCGCCAGAGCGGTTTTGATACGAGTGGTGATGCTGTTGACTGTAAGCTACTGTTGATCCGTTTGATCTATTTCTCCGTACTGACTTCTACGAGCTGTTCCATTACCAACGATCTTCACCAAACGGAGCACGAGCATTATCGCCAGCGGCGAGGAAATATATCCACATACGAAGTTTACGCAGACCCTTGACTACGAGGGCGAAATTGGTGTTATCATCGGGAAGCCCGGGTTTAACATCTCCGAGAAGAATGCGATAGACCATGTCTGGGGGTTCACCATCATCAATGGTAGGGTTATCCTATGAAAATGTCACGGTTCGTGGCTAATCAATTTTAGATGTTACCGCAAGGGAGAGACAACGCGACCATAAGCAATTCTTCATTGGAAAGTCTCCGGATACATTCTGTCCAATGGCAAGTATATTCTACCCACACACCGCAGCGAGGCACACACTAATTTGCTGCTTAGGGCCCAATTGCCGTCCCCGCGGCAGCCTTGCAGGGCAACCTCCGAGTGCAGACTTTTGTCAACGGTGACAAACGGCAGGATGGCAGCACTGCGGACCTAATTTACTCGATCCCGAAACTCATCGAGGTCATTTCGAGGGGTATGACGCTTCAGCCCGGAGATATTATTGCTACGGGCACGCCACACGGTGTCGGAGTTGGTCATAACCCTCCTCTATTCCTCAAGCCGGGAGATCTTGGTATGTCACCTTGTCCATTTACCCGCATTCGTGAAACTAATACGCACACTCTAGTCGAGGTCAGCGTAACAGGACTCGGAACGCTGTCAAACCGCATCGCAGCCTCAACCTCCCCAAACCCCACTCTCGATCTCGTACGCAAGAAATCCCACCTCCCATCCTTCAACCTGGACCGAACTTGGAGCGGCGTCGGGCTCACGAAACTCGGAACCAACAACTGGATCCACGCCCGCGACCTCCCCGCGAAATCCCCATCCCCAGATGATGAAAATATCCTCGTCTTCATCCACGGCCTCGGCGCAAATCTCGAATACTACCGTCCCTTAATCGAAGCTAGTCAACTGCAAGAAACGAACCGGATAATCCTCTACGACCTCGACGGCCACGGCCTCACACCCGCCCACGCATCCAAAACCACCACACTAACCACCTACGCTGAAACCCTACACGACCTGCTCAACGCGAAAAATATTACCCCGTCTACACCCATAACCCTCATCGGCTGGTCCCTGGGCGGCCTCATCGCAATGCTCTTCGCGCAACACCACCCATCCCTGGTCAAGAACCTGGTCCTCCTCGGCCCCGGACCGAACCCCTTCCCCGCCCCCGCGGTAGAAATCTTCACGAAACGTGCGGCACTCGCGCGCTCAAGCGGGATGTCGGCTTCGCGAATCGCAGACGACGTCGCGGGCGCCGCAACGGGTCCATCCGCAACTCCGCTCGTGATCTCAGCCGTTCGGCAGTTCTTGCTGGGCACGCATCCGGAGGGATATGCGAGGGGGTGTATTGCGCTTGCGCGGTCTATTAATATTGGTATTGAGGTGGAGCAGTTGCGTATGCCCGTGCTGATCGTTGCGGGGAGTGAGGATAGGATTTCGTCGGTGGAGCTTGCGAGGGGGTATGCTGGGAGAATTGGCGGGGATGTGAGGGTGAAGGTGTTGCAGGGGGTTGGGCATTGGCATGTTCTTGAGGATTTGGGAGGGACGGTTGATGCGATTAGAGGGTTTCTGGAGGAGAATTAGTGTTTCTGGGTAGGAATAGGGAGGGCCTCTAGTGGGGCAGTTTGTACAATGAATAGTGGTACGTAGCCTAGCTTGGTAGCTTTGAATATATTCGTGATTGATGTTTTGAACCTCCCCTTTTCTACACCTAGTATGCATTACATTTCCATGTCTACATGTCTGGCCAGCAGAAAATCAGTGAAAAAAATATCTCGATGGCTCATACGGGGCTCTAACTTGGACATGACTGCAAAGCACAGAGTACATGCTATGACAGCAGGTCAATATGTAAAAGGCAATAAATCTTCTTCCACCTATGTACCAGGGGTTGTTGCACTGAAGTGAACTCTTCACAATGTCTTTTGCACTATAGGCCCAGGATACGCCAGTAAATCTACCCCCCGCACAGTGCCCTGTCTGGGGAAGGAGCGATATTGCCGTGCAATAGGCGTATTGCTCGGTGCATTGAACAGCATACAGTATACGGCGGAGGGGATGAACAATTCGAGGTTCGGGGAGCGTTGGGCATTGGCATCTTTACTAAAACCCTTTACTGGGTTTTTTTAGCGGAAATTTGCGATCCCTACTTAGGGATCTAGGAGGGAATGGAAAACTTGCACTAGGTTAGCTTATATGATAGACAGTGCTATCCGAGTTGGTAAGTTCTAAGTACTATATTCATAACTAATCATGTCTACATGTTTCACAATTATAATATGGACTAGTGAATGATTACTTGAATGAATGGTACGAGATCCTTGCTTGAAAGCTACTTCCAAGCATGCAAGCCATGACATCAGCTCAACATGGGGCTGGTCGAATTCTACCTAGAAGTGCTTCTAGGAAGGCGGACTGCCCACAATTCCTTTGCGCGCAGCTACTGCAGAATGGCAGACCGTGTAGACCGGTAGCTGGGTAAGACGACGCCCCCTCACAGGGGATCAGGAGGGGGATGTGCACGTTTACCGATCAGGGTCCGGTAGGCCCCGCGTTCCAGGGTAGACGAGGGCCCCGTATTCCCCGGTTGCTTCCCCGCACTTTGCACTGCATCGGGAGTATTATCCGCAATACCCACCGCAGCTTCCGGTCCGCCGTCTGTACACGAAGAAGGGAGCATGGCACTCGGTCAGAGAGTGGTATTAAAGCCAAACCTGCGCGGGAATTAGGAGGTCTCCTACCACAGGAACTATTGGTGTTTATTGAGTTTGCAATGGAGCTGAGACCAATTTCACAGCATGATAATGCCGGAGATACGAATGGCGCACCCAAAGTATCTACTCTCCATGTCGAATACGGCAACGGTGCTGAGCGAGAGGTACCGCTAGGTGCAGACGGAGATGCGCCGGTCAAGATCACCCGCTCCACATGGGCAGCGGTATTCTTCCTCGGCTTCACTTTCCAACCTGCTCTTACCTTCACCGTGCTATTCGTCTTCCCGGTGATCATCCCCATCGCAACCGAGCTGCAAGGCAGCAGCAACAACAGTAACTGGCTTGCATCCGGCTGGTCCCTTGGCGGCAGCATCGGATTCGCGCTCGCAGGACAACTAAGCGACCAATTCGGGCGCCGCTTGATCCTACTCGGCGGGCAAGCGCTTCTCATAATCGGCTACATCATCGGCGCCACCGCACAGAACCTGAATCAATGCATCGCAGCAATGTCCATCTGCGGCTTCGGCACAGGCACGACCTTCGTCCTCTACCCGGGGATCTCCGAGCTCCTACCGAACAAATACCGCGCATACGGCCTCGCCTGGACCGAGCTGAACCTCCTCCCGTTCACGACACTCGGTCCCCTGTTAGCAAGAATGCTAACGGACAACGCCTCCTGGCGCTGGATCTTCATCCTCGGCGCGATCACAGGCGCGATCTGCATCGTCGGAACAGCAATCTTCTACCACCCGCCAACCCGCCCAATCCGCACCCTCACCCGCCGCCAAATTCTCCTCCAACTCGACTACGTTGGAATCTCTCTCTACATCGCCGGTCTCACCCTCTTCCTCCTCGGCCTCGGTTGGGGCGGGACCGGATACCCCTGGCGGAACGCGAAAGTCCTCGCGCCGATGTGCATCGGCGCAGCATTGTTCGTCTGCGCGTTTCTCTGGGACTTTAGTGGTCGCGCGAAACGTCCTCTCTTCCCATTACCGCTTTTCACAATGTTCAGACGATACACGCTCCTCCTGGTCATCATCTTCGTCACGGGCGTCGTCTACTTCACACTCACAGCACTCATGCCGCAGCAGATCTCCTACACGCTTACTTCGGACTCAACCCTTGCAGGCGTATACAATATCCCAGGTGGCTTCGGCGGCGCCGCGGGCGGTGTCCTCCTCGGCGGACTGATCTCGAAGATCAGATATGTGCACTACCAGCTCGTGGCGGGAGTAGCATGTCAGACAGTTTTTACAGCGCTGCAAGCAATTTGCAAGCCGGGCGAGGTAGGCAAGTTACTTGTTTTTCAGTTTTTTGCGAATCTGCCCTTCGCGTGGATTACGCTCGCGTGCTATGTAACGGCCGGTCTGCATGTCCCGCACGAGGATCTGGGTCTTGCGCTCGGGCTTATCGGGACGTTTCGCTTTCTCGGGAGTGCGGTGGGCACGACGGTTTTCGGGCAGATTTTGAATACCCGTGCCACCGGGAGTGTTGCGGAGCATGTTGGGGATGTGCTGGCGAAGCTAGGGTATGGGTTTTCTAGTAAGGAGGTCGCCCAGGTTGTTACGGCTATTTCTACTTCTGCGGGTGATGATATCTCGGTGGATCCTTCGCTGGTGGATTTGGGGGTCACGTCTCAGGCCCTGGAAGAGGCTATTCGTGCGTATCGCACTGCGTGGGGTAGTGCGTTCCGGGTTACCTGGCTGGCGACGATCCCGTTTGGGGTTGTGGCGTGTGTGTTGGCGTTTTGGGTGAGTGATCCGTCGCCGCTGTTCACGAGCCATACGGCTGTGCGAATGGAGAGGGAGACGTTGGGTGGTGGTGGAGGTGGAGGTGGCGATGGAGAGAAGGCAGATGGGGGGCGAAATGTTGGTAGACGCGACGGTGGTGAGGTGTAAACCATAGAAGTTGCAAACCTCGTATAATTCCCAATCCTCGGTCTGAGGAATAGCCAATCAGAATAACTAAATCAAATACAACGAAGCCATTCGCAGGAGGAATAACCGGGGCCCCGCACTCGGAGATCCATCAGGAGCTCGTTCCCCGTAAACCCCGAGCGAAGGGATCTTCCCCAGACTCCGACATTCCCATCCTTTTTCACACCTCCCTGCCCAAGACCACTGTTACCTGTTGAATTTCACATTATAGCTGTGTCAGTTCTCAACATGAATACTAGCCTAGTAATACCCACTCCGCAGCGCCGACGGACCCGCCTCGCCTGCCACGCGTGTAAAGTCCGCAAGCGCAAGTGCGATGGCAACGAGCCCTGCGACTCGTGCTCGCGGTACGATTACCGCTGCTTCTACGAGAGCCAGCCGCGGAAGAAACCAGTTCGACGCACCGCTCGCTCGCCAACGACAGCTGCTAGCCCTGCTGTACCTACCTCAGGAGCAGCAACAGGAACAGGACCAACGGAGGCTCTTTCCCAAGAAATTCCCCCTAAAAAATCCATCCCCAGCCCCGGCGACAGATACATGGAAGCGAACTCGGGAGTCGCCTTCCCACACGTTCTCGGCCTCGATCTGAGCACGCAGAAGCTACAGCAGCAGGGCCTAGGCTGGAACCTAGGCATCCGGGGCAACCCGCAGCGGTCGGAGAAGAGCATCGTCTGGATCATGTCGAGGGACGAGTGGCGGCGGTTTTTCGACGTGTTTGTGGAGAAAATTCACCCCGTCTATGATTTACTCGATCTCCAAGATATGGTTGCGAAAGCGGCGCGTCGCTGGGAGGATCCCTGTGCCACGAATGTCTATGATGCTTCGCTGTGTGGGGTTGCGGCGCTGGGGTCGCTTTTCTCCCCACCGCAGGAGCAGACGGTGGGTGGTAATGCCATGACTGAGCAGCAGGAGCGCCATCTTGTCGAGTGCGCGCGGGATATTCTCGAGACGACGAGCACGATTGCAAACCCAACGCTCGCTGATGCCGAGGCCTGGGTTCTCCGAACGCTCTATCTCCGCTGCAATAGCACTCCGCATGCGGCGTGGGTTGCGAGCTGCACGACGATGCATATCGTTGAGGCGATCGGTCTGCATCATCAGGGAGAAGCAACCCCTGGTGCCGGCGCCGCCGCTCTCTGGCTAGGGTACCCCCCCACATCTGTATCCGCCGGGCCGGATGCTGCTCCGCGTACTCGACGCCTATTCTGGATCGCGAAGCTGCTAAATACCTGGATCTCATTTGAATACGGTCGTTCCCGCGTTATACTCCAAGGGGAAACACTCTGCGACTACACACCCCCAAACAAGCCCACTAGCCCCAGCACCTCCAAGACCGTCGCAGGCGCGACAAACGACCTCCTCCACCTCTTCCGCATCTCCTCACCCCTCGACCCCAGCTCCCCAACCCCCGTCGACAGGACCACCCTCGAATCCATGCTGCAGCAGCTATCCACCTACACATTCCCCTCCGACGCCGTCACCCTCTCCCAAACAATCCTCGCATTCACAATCTACCGCCGCCTACGCCTCCTGTCCAGCCCCGCTGGTATAAGTCCCACCGTACTGAACGAGGTCCTCACCCTCGGCCGCAACGGCCTGCAAGCATGCACGCGCTGCATCTCGACGCATTGTCCGTGGTGGCACGTCACGTACGTGCCATTCCAATTCGTGTGCGTGGTGCTCGCGATGGATACGCGGGAGGGTTTAGAGGTTGTGCGCGATGCGCTGAACGTGCTTAGGAGCGCGGCGCAGGTCTTTGGAGGTGTGAAGCCTGCGAGGGCGTATGAAGCTGCGGAACGCCTTGTGAGGAGGTTTAAGCGGAGGAAGGAGGGGGATATGCAGGTTTTGGGGAGGGCTTTGGGTCTGGGGGATATTCAGAGGGAAGAGTATGCGGGTACAGATGCGTCTTCGGGCACGGGTTTTGTGCCGCGGCATGATACTGGTGGTACCTGTGATGGTTCCCAGTCTGATTATGCTTGGTTTGATACTGTGTTGACTGCGCAGTCGGACTCGACGCTCAGTGGCGACTGGGATGCCCTCATGCGGGATCCGTTGGATTTTTCGAGTATGTTTCTGCGATTGGGCGGGTAGCTATCGAGCCTATTTCAAGTATTTTGGTACAGATTATTCCTCAATGTATACATACACGTTTAATCGCTCAATTGAAACAACCCTCCTCTACCCCGGACATGGATACGGATTCTGCACGCCGCGTGTTCTCCCCACTCTCAACCCGTCAAGCACACTTGCCGCACTGTTCCGAGACCCGTGGACGCGATGATACTGCCCTACAGAATAGAATATTTTGTGAGCGTTGTCGGTTACCTACTAGTAGACGATGGCTACCGAGGCGACATACAAGAACAATCCATCCCCGCAAACCGACGAATCACCGCATCGCCCCCGGAATGGCTCTTGACAAACTGCGTGCAGTCGTAGACCACGTCGTCGATGACAATCCCTAAGTGAGCCAAACGGGATTATTTTTTTGACTTTTCCTAGCGCACGAATGTACTCGGGTCATATGTTTCCTGTTGGGAAATTGAAAATGGTGTGAATATGGATACTTACAGAGATTCGAGCTATCTTTGCCGTTCTGGAGCCGGACCTCGTCCGGGTCGATATATTGTAACTTGTCGGTATGTGTGTTCGTATTCATAGTGTCTCTCGTGTGAATTGTATTAAGCTAAGGGTATGCAGGAGTGTGAATGATGTATTGAATTTCAGTCAAACTGGCAATGCAATGAGAGTCTGTGTCCTTGGACATAGTAAGTAGTACCTAAAAACCACTCGCTGTGTGGAATTACCCCAATGGCACCCCTCTTCTCTCTCCCCCACACCCACCGGCTAAGGAGAACGAACCTCCGCTCTACAAGGAGAGTGATGAAAGTGCGGGGGTGGAGGCGTACGGGTATTGCGGAAAGAGCGGCTAGACGGGGCCCGGCCAGGGCTACCCGCACTACCCATCTACTACAGCGTTATTCTCAAATAGTGGAATTGGGCCTATGTGATAAGAATGGAACCCGGGTAACGCCTTTAGTCGCCCTTTGTGGATCTTTTGCTGTTATTTAATAGCGCGGTACTGTTGTCATGATGATCCACAGCTAGCTGCCCTTAACCGCGGCGCTTCTCCATGGCGGCTGCATAGTAGTGAGTTAGTTGTACATTGAGTTGAATGCTGCTGTGTAGTAGAGGATCTGCAATTACAATCGTTAACTCCGTATAATGTCTCTGTGTAGGACTTCGTGCAAATAGGCTACACCATGTGTATCCATAAATAAGTCTCCTTTCTGTATATGTTAGCTATCTAGCAGGGCTAATTCTAATATACCTTTTCTATCCTGTGGAATGCAAACGCGCCCTGACCCTCACAAAAAAAAAAGGCATAACGGGATCGCGGCGCAATCCTCTTCCCTGATTCTGTGGTTCAGGTATGCGTTGCCAATACAGTTGACGCCATTTAGAAAGCATTCAATACTTTTGACCCTAGAATATGTATGCAGCATTTAAACTCACTTCAAGATGGTGTGACATGATGATTTTCTGTAGGTCACCGGGATAGAGCAGAGCTTTCTTTAAGTGCCCACCAAATGTCCACACCGCTACATAATGCTATTTTATTTATTCCTCCCATTCCACTCCCGATCAAACCTGGTAAGCGCCCTCTGCGCGGTCGGAACACAATCCAGCGCCTTGATACTTGTCCTCTCGGCGCGCGTGAGCATAAACAGCACCGTATCTGCCAGATCCTCCGGCACAAGCGGCTCATAGCCATAGAAGAATTCATCCATAGCCTCGTGGTTATACTTCACCCGCTGAAGGTGGAAGTGCGTGGCCACACAACCCGGCCGCAAGACCATCACGCGGATATTCGACCCGGCCGTCTCCATTCGCAAGCTGTTGCTGAACGCCTCGAGGCACGCCTTGTTGGCGTGGTAGACGGCTTCGCCGTCGAAGGGCGGGCATTCGAGACCTGTCACCGAGGAGACGTTTATGATCGAGCCGCGCTTGCGCGGCCACATGCTCTTGTTGAGGACGTAGTAGGTGGCGTACATTAGTCCGGAGATGTTGGTGCTGTTCATTTGGCGGATGAGCTCGATGGGGAGTTCCCAGAAGCGGGCGGGGGCGCCGAGGGCGAGGCCGGCCTTTTAAAACAAGTTAGTCGGAGAAGGCTGGGACAAGGTGGACAAAAATTTGAATTTCACGTACATTGTTGATGAGGATATCAATTTCGCCGACTTCGGACACGGCGGACTCAACGGCTTTTTCGACCAGCGTGTAGTCTTGGATATCCACCGCATACACTTTGACGCTGACGTCCGGGTACTGCTTTACAATGGTCTCGCGAACAGAGTCCAGTTTATCCTGTGAGTGCGTTCTAATGTGTTAACCAAACCAGGGGTGTTGGCTGGCTATATTAGCGGGGACATTTTGTGTACCTTGCTTCGTGATAGAAGTGCCAGGTTAACACCTTCTTTCGCTAGAGCTACGGCAATTGCTTCCCCAATGCCCATGGAGGCGCCAGTCTAGATGATAGATAACTAATCAGCACGATAAATCAAACGCCGGCCATAAGGTAGAGCGAGAGGTACAATCAGAGCAGTCTGGCCTTTTAGTGACGTCATGGCTGTATGTATCGGAGAGAAGTGTTTGAGTGAACTGAAAAAAAAAGAGTGAAATACCTTTTATGTAATGCAGCTGAAGCGACGGGTAATTTCCCCAAAAAAGTGGGTCGAATCGGGTATATGGATACTTTGCATGACTCAGTTTTTCCCTCGTAGGAAGGGCGTTTCCGTTTACCTGTGCTGGGAATACTTATGCTGCTGACGGCGTTCTGCACCATCCATACCTTGTACAGCAAAACCTCGTCGACTTTTTTGTTAGGGACCACAACATGCTCGTGAACAGGATACAGCTCCTTTACCCCTGTTCTCCCTCCCTCCTTAACCTCGCTTTCAGCTTTCCGGCGAAAGCCTTGTAGACAGCAACCGCTGTTGGGAGTAGATCTTATCAGCGGCGAAATACAGCATGAGTTCCAGGGCAGACTTTGCCACGATGGGCGACGACACATCATGAAACACAAAGTAGCAGCGCATGCTAGAAAATTTGTATGTTCGTTAGGTTTGACTCAGAGGAGAACGAGTTGAACGAGATCGTGGCGAGTCACTTTGATACGGGCTTGTATTTTAAATAATCCGGCCATCTATCATCCCAGTGGGCGGGTGAGCCTTTTTCACTTATATAGAGTATCAGTCCTCAGCACTCGGCCCAAGACAAGCAGGAAATTTCACAATGGATTTGATGTTAAAGTATTTTGCCATTTCAATTTTTCTTTACAAGGAGAAACAGGACCCCTCTTAGCATTCTTTTACTTTGCAGATTTATTTTAACCACCATTTATATTTATATCCTGTCGTGGCTTATATTCATCGCAAGGAATATTCCTTACCTTGTACTAGATTTTATCTCGGATATATACAGACCACGAGTGACCAGCCCTAGAATCAGCCAATGCGAAAATATATTACCAAGATATATATACAGGTCTCTCGGTAGTGTCGCAGTCGGGGCAACGTGCAGAGAGCAAGAAAAGAATATTTTCCCTTTAAGAAAATTCTTCTTTTATAGAACGAAAGGGATATACAAATAAAAAATCAAGGGCTACCCGAATCAAGAGGTTCAGCTTAAGTATGGCCGCGAAAATCTACTCGTTAACACCTCAAAGACCCCTCCATTCCTGCTATAGAACTCAGCAACATCGTTGGCAAGGGCATTCATCAAGACGCTCCCAAGCAATGAAATAGCCACCTCGACTATGCTGCCTCCGGAAGAGGTTGTTGCACGTCTCCTCCATCCAGTACATACATCCAAAATCTAGCACCGGATAATTTCCGGGCCAAGTCCGATGTACCCCAATTTGGGGTAAATGTATTGGGGTGGGTATATTGTGTGTATGTATTCCATTGGAAGTTCAAAATTGGGTGCGGCTGATGGGGCCGGGGGAGGGCAAGTTCCCCCGGATTGCCTGCCATTTGCAGCAACTGGAAGCGCTCCCCGCCCGGGCCTGGATACTAGCAAGGGTAAGCGCTGTTTCCTCACGTATGTAAACAGGCACCAACCGTTCAGGTACATACAAGACACGAGACATCCAGGTGTTAAATCCATGATTCCTGTGCAGATAAATATGCGTCCGGGATGCTCGGCTATCTGTGTATTCCCCTATCAAGTTATGTACCTGCCGAGGCACTCACGGTAACCATGTTCTTCTCCAAAATAAACAGCTGGTTTTTCTACCATACCACACCATGAGAGCGACATGCGGCGCAGCAGCATTAACCCTGGCCCAGCTTAGATAAAACGCCACAGAAATGAATAAGACGCATGAACAGGGGTTTAAGCACTCTCAGAATTAAGCTATTTTAGAGAGGAGTGCCATTTTCTCCGTACCAGTGGTACATTCGAGTTTATAGCGCCCTCCACGGACATGGAGTAAGTGGCAGCTGTGTGGCCGCCTCCTGGCGTGATCTCTATTGTACGTATATATATATATATATGTACATTTCAATCGAGATCCCGTCTTAGCGTAGATGAGTTTAGTTATTTTTTTAAAGTCATACTCTATATGGGGAATGACGTCAATGCCGATGGAACCCAAACCCCCTGCATCTAATTCCTGCTAACAATTTGGCTATTCCTCGATGAAGCGTCTGGTAGCGCAGCTGTTATGAAACCTTCTATATAGGTGCCCGTAGCATAGAGATTGCTAACTTGAAATAGAGCACTGTGCAAGAGTGGAAGGTGGTGGTCGGGGAACTCTCACTGCGTACAGTTGGGCGAAATACAAGCTTCAAGCGCGGCAGGCGAGCATCGAGACACGAATTTTTCTCGGATACATAGCGCTCCGTCCCAAGCCCTCTGCCAGCGTGAGTGTTGTTTGGCATGCATCCACGAAGCGCGAGCAAAGCGGTTATGTACGATCAACAATCCCCCAAACCGTTTGGCGCCTACAATACGCCTCTGAGCTCGTATTAGCCTATCATCCATGTAGGAAATCTACGAGGCTGACTCCAGCCTAAGGGCGTCAGTTAGTCGAGCACCAAGAGCTGCAGGTGGTGTGTGTGAAGGTGTCAGAGGGATGGATAGGATTGGTCGATTTGTGCAGGGATGAGGCTTCGAACCAATGGGGGGTGCTTGTCGCTTGGCTTTGGACTCCCGCGCCCGGCTGCGGGCGGTTACATGCATAAAGTGGGTTTCATACTCCCTGCGGGCGGTTAAAGCTGGATGGATGCTATTTTGAGCCTCCAATTGCGCCGTGCGGGTACATAAGGAGCGACCACCGTCCTTCTTTCTCTTTCAACAATACATTGCCCGATATATATATCCATTAAATCGAACAGAATCTTTGACTGATTGAACTATCCTAACCCTCACGACCGCAGCCATGTCCGCTTCGCAAACCCTAACCCAAAAGGCCTTCCAGGCCGCGATGAACGAGTTCAAAATGAACCTCAACAACAACACCCTCTACAGAGAAATCCTCGCCACCAAATCCATTGACGAAGTCTACGACCTCACCGACAAACTCCAAGCCGAGCAAGGCAAGAAGGGCCGCCTACGCCACCTCGCCAAAATCGAGCCGTACCTCAATCGGCTCCGCGAGTATGCCGCCGTCATCGAGGTTTTCATGCAAGTCCAGCCGGATATCATTGGGTTGATTTGGGGTCCGATCAAGTTACTCTTGCAGTGGGCCAGTGTGCTGACGAGCTCGTTTGATGCGATCGTGAATGCCTTTGCGGATATCGGGGCGCTGCTGCCGGAGTTTCAGGTTGTTATCTCAATGTTTGGAAACAATACGAGGATTTACGATGTCTTTGTTTTGTTCTTCAGGGACCTGATGGATTTTTATCTGGTTGCGTTGAGGTTTTTTACTCTGTCCCGTAAACGCGCTTCGATGTCTTGCGAATATGTACATCTGGTGCTCGAAGCTAACAGGCACGCTTTATATAGGCTGGAAATTCCTCTTCGAGTCGGTATGGCCGCGCAAACAAGACCAAATTAATGTCATAATCCGGAACATCGAGAAGCACACGTTACTTCTGCGCAACGAGGTTCGCCTGGAGCATATTCGCGCGGAACACGAAGCGCGATTGAAAGCATTGGAGCACTTTAAGGTCACGCAGCGAGCGCACCGGCTCCAGCAATACCAGGCAATTAAGACGGATGTCAATCCCAGAATGTACGATGACAAGTTGGATTGGTACCATAACCGGGTGTGCAAAGGGACTGGAACATGGCTGCTCAAGGACGCTGTCTTCAAGAAATGGCTGGACGCCACCGACACCACATCTCGGGTCGCCTGGATACAGGGTATTCCCGGGGCTGGTTAGTGACTCCTGAAGCTTGAACCCAGTTGCAAGCTCTCGTTAACGGTTTCATAGGCAAAACATTCCTCTCCGGCACTGCGGTTGATCAAGCGAGGCCGCTTGGACGTACTGCATTTGTCTTCCTAGCCCATAACTTGAGCAGCAGCACATCGGCTCTCGGCGTTTTGCACTCGCTCATTTTCCAGCTAGCTGCGCACGATGAAGATCTCCAGGACGTGATTTGCCACGCGCCGCTCGAGCATATCAAAACCAATATTGCCGCAGGAGCCGCCCTACTTAAGTCGGTTCTCGATTGTGTCGGTGCCGTTTATCTCATCGTTGATGGCGTAGACGAGATTGACGTGACCGAGCGTCGGATACTCCTGACCCAGTTGCTGGATTTGGGACAAAAGTGTCCTGAAACTCGCATACTGTTCAGTAGCAGAAACGAGGAAGACATAAGAACAGCACTTGGGCCTGCCTCGAAGCTAATCCGTGTGGATCACAGAAACACTGACAGCATACAAGCTTTCGTCAATGTCCGACTGGCGGAAATATTGAATATGCCTCACCTGCCAGCCGCATTACGTGATGCAATACGCAAGTCACTTCCAGGTGTCGTCTTAAAAGCGAAAGGTTCGAGACCCGATTCTGATGGGCATCTCCGAAGCTAAAGCTGTTATTTAGCAATGTTTCTCTACGCCAAGCTCGTTTTGGAGGGAATTGAGCTGATGGAGGACGTGTCCGAGATAGCTGCAGAGCTAAGCGTACTGCCAGAGGACTTGAGCGGCGTGTACGTTAGTTCTATGGCTCGATACGGTGTGGGCTAGCTGACAATTGACTATTCAGGTATGGCCGAGTGCTGGCGCGGATCGAAAAACTCCGGCCTCCGTCAGTACGCGACAAAGCCAAGAGAATAATTGGCTGGGTGGCTTGCTCGCCAACGCCACTGATGGTTCAGGAGATTCAGCATGCCCTTGCCATCCAACCAGGGGACCTCAAGCCCTCTAGCACACAAGCGATGGCCCCGAATCTCGACAGATTATGTGGGCCAATTATCGAAATCAGGGATGGATATGTTCAGTTTGTGCACTTTACTGTCCAAGAGTAAGAAACTTTGAATTCAAATTTACGAGACCTTGTTGATCATCGGCAGATATCTTTTCAGTCCGTCTATACCGGGGTACATCGGCCTTCCGGACGCTACTCTTGATCTTGCCGTTCGTTGCATAACGCTGCTTTCGCAAACACACTATGGCCCCGACGCTTTTAACGACGACAGTGCCTTTGTTGCCCGAATGTTGGCAGGTCAATATAACCTCCACTACTTCGCGACCAACTATTGGTTCTCTCTTGTTCAAAATTACCTGCGCCTTGAGTCACGCCAACCTGTGTCAACTCAGCTCCTGCAGAGTGTTCGCATCTTGATGTCTGAACAAAGAAACAATAGGTTTTCACCACCAAAGCAAGATATCACGCAGTCATTGCAGTTCCCGCATCTTAAGAGAGACTATCCAGATATTCACAATTTTCTGGCTAGTGTTGGGTTGTTCGATCAAAAATGCGCCGAAAACGCGTATCATGTTACAGAAGGTGCGTTGCCAAATCAGCGCCCCTCGCCACAGGATCTGACCGATATAGATAAATCTTGGTTGAGCTTGGATCCCCTGCTAACTAATCGAGCATCATCTAAGCTGCATGGGCAGCTTGCAGTCTTAATGTGTCAATCCAAACAGCACAGGCCGCAATGCCACTGCAAAGACATCTACCTCAATTTTGGCACACGCCCACTGAAATGCGGCTTCTTGAACTGCTCCTCCCACCGCGACGGATTTGAGTCCACTGCAGGACGCAAGCAGCACGAGGCTAGCCATAGCCGGCTGTGGAAATGTGACGTTTCCGGGTGCGAGTATGAGCGAACAGGCTTCCTTTCGGAAGAAATGAAGGACCAACATTTGCGCAAAGCTCACAAGACGCCGGCGAAGCAGCTCCCTGTGAATGGAATGAGCAAGGACGAGGTAAACGCACTTATCTTTGATCTAGCGAAGAGAGATGAAGTTGCAGCGATTCAGCAACTCCTACCGCTGGGGAGCCTTGACAACCAGAATCTGGCATTGGACCTAGCCAGGGTGCTTGCAGAGGTTCAATCACGTGGCATGGCAAACCTGTTGGCGCCCAGGTTGAAGGGGTTCGTCGGCTGGCGAGAGGTATTCTTGTTGGCCGGGCAGGCCAAACGTGTTGACGTTCTTGAATGGCTTATCACTGGACTCCTGGAGAGGAATGATGTTGTCCCCTGTGCAGACGCCGTGATAGGGTGCCTATACAGCGACTCGAGCGCCCTACACAGGCTATGCGACACCTATATTAAAGCGTCTACTAGTATGGCAAACCCGCCTTATTTGCGAGTGTTTTTACTTGTGGATGCTATACGGGCAACTGGGGGCAGACCTGAACGAGAGGACTTTCTCATATCGACCTGGGAACACCTACTGAGCCTTGAGGATGGCAAAATATTTGACAACAAATTCAGCCGGAAGACTGCCCTCACAAGATCATTGGGGTACGTTGCCGAAACAACATGCTCCATTAGACTCGCTCAATTTCTGCTCAAACACGGAGCCGACATTGACGGTGAAAATACCGGGCCCGGGGGAATGACTCCTCCACTTCACCAGGCTGCGCGAACTCCCTCTGCGCAGAATGCTGCATTTATCAAGTTCTTGCTCTTCGCGGGAGCGAACCCTGAGAAGGAATCGCGGTCCCGTACTTCACCCAAAGTGCGTGATAACATCTGCGCGCAGGAATTGCCCCGATGGTTGGGCGTTTCATGGGATGGTTTGGTAGCTCAAGCTGCCCAGCACAGGAAGGTGCTACGAGCGCGACGCTGAGGTTTTGCATTTGGTCATCGTTCTGGCGGTCTTTGGTCAGTAAGATCAGGTGGGCCACAATTGGCAGGGCCACCTCGGAGAAACAACTGGAAACTCTTGGTTATGTCAGTCGTGCGGGGGCTACTATTCGGAGATGTCATATCTCCGCTTGTCAATCTCATCCTGTGTCATTGCCTTTGTGTCTATATATGTGTGGATTATCTTTACTTTGTGCTGTCGTGTCTACTGAATATGTGCCAAACAGCTTGTAAATATGGCGAGTCTTGCGCGGTTTAAAATGACGTGCTACGGGGCGGTAGGTGGAAGATGGGTGCTCCTTCCTGGATGTCAAACGCCGAGCTCTACCGGCGAGCTGCCGGAGCGACCTCGTAGATTACCAGCGAAATAACGTCTCAATCGCTTCATGGGATAGTGCTGTAACCAGCGTTGGTGAGATCATCTTATATATGTACCTAGTCTAAGCCGCAATAAAATACTTCAGCTCAGGCGGTTCCTCTCCCTCAGGAAGCTCAGGATACCTGTAAAAATATCTAACCGCCCTATCCATCGACCCAAGATCCATTACGTGGTTAATTTCCCTCAAATCCGTAGCTTTCAACTGACCAGCAAATTTAACATGCTGGTACTTTTCTTTTACCGCGTTTTTCGCCGCTTCTGCTGGCTCCTTCCTAATTTCCCCCTCGGAACCCTCCCTGGTATGCTGAGCTGCAGGCCACCACCGTTCATATAGACGTAGCTGCTTGGCATCAAGCATTGCATTCGAACTGTAGAACGCCCGGCCCGACGAGGCGGTCCCGAACTGCTTTATCCACGCAAACAAATCCCGCTCCGCGAGCGCTTGCCTTGGGACAGCCGCATTCTTCATCGCAGCGTTCATCGCAATCAAGCGACAGCGAGGATGCATGCCGTCCCAAAGTTTCGCACTCACACGATCACCACCACCACCACCAGCAGCGGTCTCAATTTCGAAACACTCCCAGAGCAGCTTCCGCTCGCGGATGGTCGCCGCCAGATGACGCGGGAAGAACGCGATGCTGACATGCAGCACGACATCGAAATGCTTTAGCTTACGCCGCTGGACGACTTTCATTGGAAGGATCAAGTCTGCTTGACGCATGATCTCGTCCTTGCTCGTGACGAACGCATGGTTCGTGGTCACGAGGAGCGATTGCAGATTCGGGAGCCCCGCGATGGCTTCCCAGGCGCCGATGTATTGTGATCGCACGAGTTTGTAGACATGCGCCGTCGAGCTTTTCCAGGGTGGTATGAGCGAGGTAAGTAAGCGCAGAGAGCGTAGCGCGTTTAAGTGGCACATTGGTGTCTTGCGGTAGAAGGTCCAGAACGTGGATGCGTGTTTGTCATTCATGCTGAATGTGTGTTGTGCGTAGAGGAGTTGGATGGTTTCTAGGTACTGTATAGTTCCACTTGTGCTTTAGTTGTGCGGTTTTGGTGGTGATGGGTAGGTTTGGAGTGGATCAGAGAACATACTAGGCGTCGACACGTAAGTGGGAGTCCAAGGAGGTGTCCCGCGCTGATGGGGTGCTCCGAGCACGCAGTGTGGACATAGTTCATGCGAGGGTCCCAATGTTCAATGCACCTGGTTCATGGAGCCTGTTAGCTGGTATGCCCAGCATAGGCAAGATAGTTACTGAGTAAGAGTAGCTGTGGTCATTTGTACAAACCATGTATGGCAGACCCTCTCTATCCTTTCTCTATCCTGTGTATTGATCGTTGATAGGTGAATAACATTATGCCCGAACACGGCCTCGTAAATTAGGGCGCGGAGCTCGTAGGGGAGGGAGAGGAGGCGGGATTGTGACTGGGGGTGGATGGAGACCGATTCTAACTCCAGTTGGGCCAAGATGGGCATTTTGAGCAGTACAGGCGAAGCTGGTAGTAATGCCTTATGCCAGAGTAGGTTTAAAGAATCTAGCAAGGCGGCCGTAGACGAAAGTGATGTGGAGGAATGTCAATTTAAAGTTGGGTTGGAGCTGGGGGGATAAGAATACATATACGAGGTATCCGAGATCCCATTGGTGCGGGCCAGAAGCCATGTAGCGGCGCGACCCCAAACCAACTCTGTAAACAGTAGTAGTAGATCTTTACGGGCAATTTAAATAATAATATAGATTATTGCCTAATTAGGCTGGTTGGATTATTTGGGTTATTTAGGATGGGTTATATGGGTTTTTAAATAACCCGTGGTGATCTGCGTATATGTATTTTGGAGCTCATCGTCCACGCGACACACTCGGGAAGAGCAGCATTGCTCAGGGATCCAGCGCTCTACACCTCATCTTAATTGAATTGAATTATTACCCCACATAATGGCCGATCGACGACCAATATGGGCAGCATACTAGTCATGCGGGTAGTGATAACATTATCTACTGACTGGTGTTAGCGCTCATCTTTTGTTTCACCCAAACGCTGGTTTGGCGTCATATTTGCGGCTCTGGCGCAGACGAAGGGTTGAGCCTGTTCGGGTATTATCCAAGACGGACAATGCAGGTAGCAAACACCGACCTGGATGTACACAAGAAAGAGAGACCCAAGAGCAGATCGAAACAGGCTGTAAAGTCTTACTACAGCAGGTTCTAATAACAGGAATCTACACGCTCACGCATGCGATGCGGAGGCGTGGGCTCCATCAGGGCTACAGGCTATCTATGGTAAATTTGGATAGCATGTTGTTCCCTTGTGCTTTGCTTTGATATTCTATGGTTGACTGATATAGGCGAGGCGCAGTATTGCTGCCAATCCCACTACAACCACTCTTATTTATGTAGAGCAGCCCGCAAACAAATGGGAGAAATTCCGATTCTCCTCCCCCATTCTCTAGGGCTTTCTGCAGGCATTGTGTTTCGAGTAGATCAAGTGTATGACTGGTTAAGTTGAGTTGTTGGACTAGAAAAAGAACTACTCCTTGCTCGCACCCTCACTAGCAGCAGCAGCAGAAAGCACATCCGACCTCCCCACAATCCTCTCCGCGAGTCCCCAAACCGTCTGCTTCGCCGAAATCTCCGAGCTCTGCAACGGCGCCCCGAACTCGCGCATGATCCAGTTCCGCAGCTCAACCACAACAAGCGAGTCCAGCCCTAGCGCCATGATGGACGCGTGGCGCGGATCGATGCTGCTTGCCTCCACCGAGATAAGGCGCGCTATCTGCTCTGTGGCAGCGCTGGAGATGAACTCCGTGATCGCCTCGACATTGCCTTCAGAGACGACTTGCTGGAATGTCTTTGCGGCTCCGGTGGCGGTGCTATCCTCACCACCACTATTGGCTTGATCGTTTGTTAGATGGGAAGCATGGCGTGGGATTTGGCTGAAGAGCGCAGACTTGATAGTTCCATTGGGAGCTGTGGCCCCTTCCAGAGACTGCGCGTCGAAGCCGATAATTGCATGTGAGACGCTCGGAGTCTCGTCCAGTGCCGCAGCAAGAATATAGTCAATAAACCGGGTAAGCTCATCGACCTTAGTTACACAGAACCCGGCGCGGCGGAGCGCCGCCTGGCGCGTCTCATCTCCCGCTGTAAGGGCAGCTCCCTCGGTCCAGCCCAGGTTGGCGGTTAGGAAGCGACAACAGCGGGAAGTGACGCCTCCCACTTGCTTCACGTTCGGGCACTGCTTCTGCTGATGGGCAAGGGAATCTTGAACGGCGTTTCCGGCATTGTAGGCGGCTTCGGCGCTGGCGCCTACAATGCTTGCAACGGAGGAGAGCGACAGAAAGAAAGCCAAGTCCGGCGAAGCGAGGGCACGATGGAGAGCTAGCGTGCCGTCGACCTTGGTCTTCGTTGTATTGGTGAATTCATCGTAATTGACGAGCTCTAGTGGGCGATCCTACGGGAGCGAGTCAAGTTAGCGACCTGCTTGCTTTGAGAGAAAAGGCACCGCCAGCGTCGTAACTTGGCGATGCCAAACAAGAACTTGGTGGAGGTAAACATACCTTCATAACAACCGCGCACTGAATAACCCCGCGGACCGGCGGTGCACCTTGGGAACGCAGTACAGCTGCTGCAGCCTGTAAACTGACTTCAGATGTAACGTCACCGCGAAGAATATACAGTCGGATTCCCGGTCGGATGCACTCGAGCTGTTCCTGCAGTGACCGATACGTATCCGCATCGACGGCGCGGCGGGAGAGCGTGGCGATATGTTTCGCTCCGCGGTGCGCAATTCGAGCTAGGAACCGCTGTCCGATATCGCCGAGACCCCCTGCAATGACGTATGTTGCGTCCTCGTTGAGCCACGGGTCTGGTTTCGCTATGGCCGTGGTGAGTACTTTGACTAGCGAGGTAGGGCTAGCTTGGAGGACAACTTTGGTTTGGAGACCGGAGTTGATCACTTGCAGAGCGTCTGCGGTCTCGGATACATCCATAACGGGAACGATATTATTGTTGAGATCTCCAGCCCCTGAGAGGGGTGGGATATGCTCCAGTACTGGCGTGGCAGACGCGAGAAGATCAGTCGTTAGATCAGGCCGAGCACGTAGCAAGCCGACGAGATCAACAGAATGAACTGAGACGTTTGATGGGAGAATAGGCAATACTGCTGGATGATCCGCCGTGATAGTGGACAACTGACTACGACTACTACCAAGGACAACAAGGCTCCCAAAGGGCTTGATGTGGCCTAGTACCTCCACCGGGAGCGCACTATCATCAGCCTGGAAGACAGCATCAAGTCCTTCCGGGAAGAGATCCCGTGGCAGGCGTCGATGCATGGATGGACGAGTCAGAAGGACGGAATCTTCATGGATGCCGATTTCCTCTCTTATCAAGCAAGCCTGCGTTGAGTCCGGTGCAGTTGAAATGATACGCACACCGATGGACCTGGCAACAGCAACAGCTGCCCGTCCTGCAGTAGTGCGTACACCGTGGATTAACACAGTCCCGGTACTTGAAAGCACACGAGCGAGGTCGCGGAAGGCATAGGTCGCGGCCATGATGTCGATGAGGAAAACAGACGCAGTAGCGGGGGGAATGCTTGGTGGTAGACGGCGAGCATGCGCAACGGGAATGCGCAGCACATTGGCACCGAGTATAGGAGTCAGTGCAACAACTATATCACCTTCGGACAGGGTATTGATATTGGCACCCATGGCGACAACGACACCGATATAGGGTACCAATGGCGTGGTTCGTGTATTTGACTTTGACAGCACGAAGGATTGAACGGCGATTTCAAGAGAGTCGTTCTCCAACGGGGTGCTGGCTCTGCTCACAGGAGTATGTTCGTCCTCGAACAGTCCTTCTCCACCCGCGGGGAGGGCAATGTGGCGACTTGTATCGACAAATCTATGCCTCTCAATCTCCGGACCGATACTTCCTCCCGCAATAGCACGATTGAGTCTCTCACTGCTTTCCAGACGGGGCACAAGGACGGCGCCGTCCGAAAGAATGTACTCGCGTTCCGTATGAGTATGAACGTTATCAGAGACCTGCTGCACTGCCCGTGCAGCCAGTTTCACCAGCCTCTCTGCGGTACCGGCGTATTGGCTGGCCACCAGCAAGTCTGACGACACATGAATGGTGACAAGACGGAGATGGTCATTCTCAGCATGGGCAGTTCGCGAAACACCCTCGATCTGATGGAACGGGGCTGGATCGTCCGGGCTCACCCAGACTACGCGTGCGGGCTTCCGAAGAAGGAGCTTACTAGCGGCGTCGAAAGTCGTGCGGTCATTGAGAATTGGCAGGTCGGGTCGATCGTCCACGACGAGGACGGTGGTATCGGCGGGGAGCGCTTCGATAGCTTCGACAGCCTCGAGACCTAGTTGATCAATCGTAACTTTGGTGTTGTGGAGGGCCGCCAGTCCCGTTTCCAGGGCGGAAGCCCAGTGCGCAGTAGTAGTTCCTGGGACTGAGTGAGTCAAGATGTGTATATTGCCTGCATTCCCCGTGGGAATATCAGGCTTTAAAACCGCGACAAGCCGCCCACCGTCCTCACGAAAGGCAAGGACCTCTTCAAGCTGGGACAGTTTGAGCCTCCAACTGTCCTCCTGGGCCTCACGCTCGCTGAGGACGAGGAGCACCAGCCCACTGGATTTGACCATGATAGTCGCCTGCTTAAGCCACTTGGCCGATCCAGCAAGGACAATATCATACTTGCCAGCCTCGAACCCGCGGGCGACAGGGTCCATAGCCGGACGGAGCGTGCGATATTGGATAGACACCTGCTTTGTGAGCCGTCTAACAGCAACGTCAAACCGACCAGGAGTGACATCCACGAAGTCATGGGCCGCAATGGAGTGTATTAGGCCGGTCAGGAAATCTTGAGTTAGATCCACACTTGCGCCGAGGCCGGCAGTTGACAAGACGCGGTCTCCTTTCTGTGCGATGCGGGCAATGATATCGGCCAGACACGGCTTCTTCGCTGGTGGTAGGTCTTCCAGTCGCATAAAATTGATATCAGCATGCCATTGTAACTCATAACATATTTGCCGCTCCTGTACCCGGCTACCAAGATTTTCATTAGCCCGGTCGGGCTGAGAAGACGCCAGACTCCGGAATTTGATGTCCGTGATCGAAATTGCTCGATATTTGCCGGCTAGAACAGTCATATTGAAAACAGCAGTACGGAAATGGCTGGACGTAATGGTAGTCGATACGTCCAACCTCGAACCCGGCTCCGCCAGGGTGGGAGTCACAGAGATGAGAAGGTCTCCTATATGAACGGGCACGATGGATCCGGGGCCCAGCCGTCGACCGGCGAGTGGCAGGGCATTCTGGAAGATACTCTCTAGCGTGCAAGGGTGGATGATGTGCGGGCGTTGGTGGCAAGCTGGCATCCAGGCTGCCACGTCGAGGATCTCGAATGAAGACGCGCCCTCCGAGACATCGCCTGTGATGATCAGGGAGTTGAGGGCAGCAAATGCGGGGCCGTATGTATTTCCTACTGCGCCCATAGTTTGATAGAGGGTTTCTTTGGGCACTGTCTCGCTGCCGGGTAAAAGCTGAGGCAATGGCGTAGGAGCTACTTTCTCTGTCTGTGTCGGAGGAATCACAGGGACGTCTTCTTTTTCTTCCTGCCGTAATACGGCCTCGACTACTCCGCTGGCATGTTCATACCATTCGCCCCCAATGCCAGAGAGTGCCGTAATGCTAAAAGCAAACGCGAGATCTGAAGATCCAGCCCGCGGCTGTAGTCTCAGCTGCATCTCGACGCGCTCCCGTTCCGGCACCACGAGCCCGCGGTTGAACGATACCTCGCTCAGGGCCAGTGTCTCGATCGTGCGCTGCGGAAAGCGCTGCCGAGATAGCTGCGCCACGCCTTCAATAGCCATGCAAATATACCCTGCCCCCGGGAAAATGACGAGCCGATCAACGACATGGTCCGCCAGCCAGGGCAGAGTCGCGCGGCTGATGAAGTGGCGCCAACGCGGCTCGAGGTCCGTGGCTTCCGTAAGTGGCACGCCTAGAAGGTCATGGTAGGGTTCCTTGCGCAGTCGATATGCGCACGCGAGGCGCGATTCGTGCCAGTGCTTCGTCGAGTGGTCCCACGGGTACGCAGGCAGATCGTGCCGCACCACCGCAGTATCTGCGCCCGGTGCAAGGGCGGAAACCTCATCCCAGTGGATATGCATGCCGCGCTCGAATAACTTGCCTACAAGAGCGAGCACAGCGGCGGTGGCGCTTACGTTGCGCTGTAGAGCCCCATGGTAGTCGAAGGGGAATGCCGGGACACCCTCGTGCTGGAGACTCTGCCGGACGGGCCCCGAGAGCGCAGAATGGGGCCCAACCTCGACGAAGAAAACGTGTTGGCCTGAGCGATGTCGCAGCTTCGCGAGCGTCTGGACTGCGTCGCTGAATCGAACCGGGGAAACGAGGTTTCCAATCCAGTACGCTTCGTCGAAGCCGGATGTCTTCAGCTGGCCGGTGACTGAGGAGAACAAGCTCACTCCATTACCGCCAAGAGTGCTTAATTTTCCAAGCCGCGAGCGATAGTCCTCGGCGACGGTGCGCATATGATGCGAATGATACGCCGTGTCAACCAGGAGCTTACGGTGGAAGATGCCCTGGTTGGCTGCAACAAGGCGCGCAGCAACCTCGTCAACGGCATCCGCGTCACCAGAGACAGTCACATTCCGAGGGCTGTTTATACACGCAACGACGACCTCGCCAGTCGACAGGCCCTCAAGATACGGTGCGACCTCATGCTCGCCCAGACCAACGGACATCATCGCCCCAGGTCCCAGCTCCCTCGAAGCAACAGCCGCAGAAATAACACCGCGGTGGAAAGCCACCCTGATCGCGGTCTTGTGCGACAGATAACCCGCAGCATACGCGGCCGCGATCTCGCCGCTCGAGTGACCCACCACAGCCTGAAAGCGGACGCCCTGTGCACGCAGCAGCGCAATCAGCGCGATCTGCACCGCCGTTGTTGCGGGCTGGCCCAGCTCCGCTTCCCCGAGGCGGGACGTTTCAGCCGGTGCCAAGAGCTCTGTATCCAAACTCCAGTTGGCGCCTAGCCGATGGAGGATGTCGCGTGATGTGCGGATTGAGTCGCGGAAGATGCAGGATGGGGTGGTGGCGAGGAGCAGCTCGTGGCCCATGCCTGCCCATTGCGCACCCTGGCCCGTAAACACGGCAACGAGATCAAGCTCCGAAGGTATCGGTTTCATTTCTGATAGCATGAGGCTTTCTCCAAGCTGTTCTAGAAGCGAAGCCTTGTCATGGGCTGCAACGCTGAATCTGTATGGAAGAGCCGAGCGCCGGTGGAGGAGTGTGTAAGAGATGTCTGCCAATGACTCCTTTTCTCCGCGGTGTTGGAACCACTTGTGATGAATTTGCATCATCTTTTTGAGCGAAGCTGCACTATATGCTGACAGTGTGAAGAGACGATGACTTTCAGACTGGTGATGAACAGACTCCACAGAAGGTCGCCATCCACGCTCCAGGATAACATGAGCATTGGTACCGCCGAACCCAAAGCTGTTGATAGAAATACGAGGCGTGATGCCAGCTGCATGCGGCCAGGGCAGTACCCCCGTGGGAATCTTAATATGCTCAAGCGGTAGCCCCGGCTTAGGATTCGTAAAGCCCGCGACGGGCGGGATCAGCTCCCGGTCAAGCATCACCAGCGCCTTCAGCAGGCTAGCTAGCCCGGCTGCACTTTCGGCGTGGCCAAGCGCGCCCTTAATGGACCCCACATACAGAGGCACAGTTCGATCTCTCCCTGTCGGGCTAGATGATGAACCAGCGAAAACGTCAGCGATGGCGCCTAGCTCCTCCTTGTCGCCAGCTCGAGTGCCCGTCCCATGTGCCTCAACGTAGGCGACTTCCTCTGGGCGCAAGCCAACCTGCGCATATACCTTCCGGGCCAGATCCGCCTGCGCTTGGCCATTCGGGTATGTGATACTCTTAGGTGTGAGCCCGTCCTGATTGACCGCTGTGTTTCGGATCACCGCCCGGATTGGGGTTCTGTCTGCCAGAGCAGACTCTACGCGTTTCAACACGAGCACTACAACGCCCTCGCCACGGCCATACCCGTCGCCGCGGTCATCGAACGGGTAGCAGCGGCCCGTACTGCTCAGCAGATGCAGATTGCTGAGACCGATCGAGTGATCTGGCCCGAGGATAAGATTCGACGCCGCGACTATGGCCGTATCACATTCCCCGCTGCGCAGACTCTGACAAGCCAAGTGCAACGCGACCAAACTACCCGAGCACGCGGTATCGAGTGTCATAGACGGTCCCCGCAGATCCAGCGCGTGCGAAATCCGATTCGACAAGAGAGCCTTCTCCACACCCGTGCCATAATACACGGGCAGATTGAGCGGATCCTTGTACAAGTGCCGGTCGTAGTCCATGGGGAACAAGGGCGCAAACACCGACGTTGCCGAACCTGCCACGGCCTCGCGCGAGATCCCACTGCTCTCGAGCGCCTCGTAGGTCAGTTCCAGCAGCATTCTTTGCTGTGGATCCATTGCTGCGGCCTGAGCCTTGGAGATTTGGAAAAAGGCATGGTCGAAGTTTCGGATGTCCGGGGTGATGAAATGGCCTCCCGGGTGGTTGCTCGTGCCGTTGGGGTCGTCTGCGTTGGGGTGGTAAAAAGCCTGACGGGGACTGTTAGCTAGGATAATACTTTTTCTGTCACTATCGACGAACCTCCCCGTTGTAGCGATCTTGCGGCACAGGTGTCCAAGCCGATTCGCCGCTCTCCAGGAGCTTCCAGAGCCCATCGATATCATTCGCATCACCGGGTAGTCGAAATGAGAGCCCCGTGACGGCAATGGGCTGGATCGGGCTTGAATCAGTCATCTCGTGCTGCCGCTGGTTTCTCGAACATCTATTTTGATTTTCAAGAACGCCGTATCGCTATTCTGGCGTTGGGGAAGACCCGGACATACCATAGTCAGCCATGGATAGAAGCCTTCTTGATTGCTGATTCGGCTAGACTCAGTAGAGTAAGAGGTCCCGGAGTCAATCCGCCATTCGTGAGTTATGCGGAGTCAGAAGCTCGGAGTATACTCTGGCCCAGTGACTCCCATTGCTGCATTTCATCACTCCGATTAACTACAGAGGCCTTGGCCATGACTGCCCACTCACTGGAAATCGAATATGTAGTGTAGGTCTACCAAAGTCATTGATTGAACACGAGCATCGTGTGATTACGTTGTGCATGCTTCGTGCCCTGTCCTATTTGTGGAGCCATAGGCTACTCCCGCAAGGCCAGGCCAGCTCGCTCACAAGTCATATTTGCAAGTCGCTCTGTTGAATTTGTATCTCTTGTCTCATGGAATATAGATCCAAAACTCTGCGCGAGCAGTCCCTTTCACCACATCCTGTGGTCCGTATTCCCCAATTTCCTCAACTTTTCAGATTCAAGGTGAGCGTCACCTGGTCCTCCTCCGCCGCACAGTCTGCCGTCTCCGACATGGCCGCCGCGACCAAATGCGTCACCAGCGATTTAAGTTTCGCTCGCTGGCAAGTCACCGAATATTCAACGCATTTGCCCGCGATGCCACCATCGCTGGTTTGCTGGAACTCCGAGTTTGGAGTCACGTTGTGGGAAGTCGAAAGGGCGGCTTCTGGTTTCAGGGACTGCCTAATTTCGTCCCAGTTGAGGTCCGGAATCGACATCATCATCAGGTCTTCCACATCCATGTCTGTATGATCAGTGGCCGTGCTGGGCGGTGGTGGCCAGGTCAGGTTCGAATTGGTGGCCGAAGTGGTATTAATGCTTCCTATCGACGTCCCCGTCCCCCACGATGGCGGCGGCGACGACGGTATTTCGTCACCTCCCAATGTCTGCAGTATGGCTAAGTCGTCTCCTGGAGGTGGAGCGATAATTGACCCATTGCTAGAGGAAGTACTAGAGACCGAGGCAGAGGTAGTGCAAGGGCTAACACCAACATTACCAACCTGTTCTAGTCCAGAGTGAACCCGCTTCAGCCGCCTCATGAGCAAAGAATGGCGATTTTTAAGCGCAAGCGGGGCGCGCGCGTCGAAGAAAGAGCTTGCCATGAACTTCCAATTGTTCCTGTACGTGGCGACTAGACACAGAAGTTGTTCGTCCTGGGCCGCCGCAAAAAAAAAACAACACAAAAAGTAAGCCATTCTCCTCTCTAGGCTAGGCTGATACGTATGCTACCTCTTGCTTTTTTTTAAAAAAAGAAAAACTTACCTCTTCCTGCGTCCATGGGCTATGATCCAAACCCGGATCTAGCTTCCCATTCCACCGTTTGGAGCACTGGTCTCCGTTGCGTGTCTGCACTTCGCTTGCGACTGCGACCCAGCGCGTGCCGTGCTTCGCAACTGCCTCGCGGAGCCGGGCATCTTCGGCTGGGGACCAGGTACCCTTCCTCATGCATGTCTGTGGCAACGGCGGAGGTGTAGTAGGGGAGGAGCGCCTTGTAGAGGTCGAGTCTTCCATAATTGGCGGCTGAAATTGGATGGTTCCGGACCCGAATATTTCAGCGCTTCGCAGGTATACCTATCACATTCGATAGCTGAACATGTTTAAGACCATATGTATAGTCCAGCGCTTTTTCGTCGATGAATAGAGGCTCTTTTAATTTTGAAAGGATAAGTCTCACGTCAGCGTCGATCGGACGGCTATGAGGCTTTCGGCTTTCTCGGCTGCCCACCGTTCTCTCTTGGATCCCATATATTGGTTGACAGAAAATGGGGGCGGAGGGGGGGG